>ML782463.1:155247-172078 GCA_009831015.1 Picea engelmannii | reverse complement strand
TGTATGAGCAAATAAAACCATACATAAACCATTCAATAGATGACAAAAAATGCAGATTTTACCTACTTGCACCAAGAATAATCATGAAATACCATGCAAGATCACCATAAAAGTTTCCAAGATTGATCCAACTTGCAAAAAATTAGCCTCATAGAAGAATGTGCCTCACAATTTCAGCCAATATCCCTTCTAGGGCACAAAGTTCAGACCTCTCCTCTTGTGTGAGGAGTTGTGATGTAAACATGAATGTACTTTATGTTTATTTATACAAAACTGGGGACCTTTAATTAATTTCAGGTCAAATAAAGGTCAACTTGACCAATTTACAAATAAGTTCAATTTAGACATAAATAAAATTAATTAGCATCTAAAAACACTTCCAAGGGTGATGTCATGCCCTTCTAGGGTGATGTTGAGGCCCTTAGGTGGAACATTGGGCCTAAAAGGTAGGGTGCTTGACCTCTAAAGGCTCCAGATGAAACCCACACGTGCCACTAGGCTCATAAAGGCCTCCGAAACATAAACCCTAGCTCTGGATAACGTCAAGGGTCATGATGATGACGTCATGGGCTTTCTAGGGCCAACATCTATGTGGAGGAGCAAGATCCCCATGGGTCTAGGTCTACTAGGGTGCCTCCAAAGGTGACATCCTTCTTTCTTCCTGGTGCAAATATTTGATGTTTTCTTGCCCCTGGCTGGGGTTACAACATCTATTTGTGGGCTTTCAACCCCATGACGTTCCAAGCTAATCATTCCCTCATGTGTACCTGTCCACTAGGCGAGGTCTTGCAACAACAACAAGTACGCCCTCTAGGGGTTCATAAGTCACATGGATCATAACATGTAAAACACATTGAATAATTAAATTACCCAAACATGTGCATCAAACCCCCCTTTACCCAAACAAATGCTCAAAGACGTTATGCAATTTGACAAGTCATGTTTGGAGAAGGTTTGAGGGTGTCTATTGGGCTAATCCTCCTTAAGTTTGGGATGTTTCCCAGGTGGGAGCCAATCTAGGTCATGTAAGTGTATCAGGTGGCACGGGGTAGATGTTTGGGCATGGGGTGCAGTGATAACATGGAAATGTAAGTCTTAATTGTGGGTGTCTTTGTAGAGGGCGAGTTGCATCTTGTCATAGATGTCATTGTTTCCTAATCCACTTACTTCTTTTTATTCTTAGCTTTATTTTTTTTTGATCTTTTTCTTTTGTGCTTCAAGGGAAGAGTTGAGGGACACTGTCCTGGCTTGGTGACCAGAGGTGATAATGTTATCCACACAAATTTCACGGAGATGAGAAGGCTGGCTCGTGATGAGACCCCTTTTCTCTTGACTATGCCACCAAGAGCCACTACCTTGGTTTGGTGACCAGATAGATGGTAGCGTCATACCACTACATGCCCATGGTCATAATAGGCCAGTTCGTGATGAGACCTCCTATCCACCAACTAGTACCTTGAGTGTTTATTTATCTTATGGGTTCCCTTTTCTTATTGAGAATCTTTTTACTGCTTTCTCGGGAATCCCTGGGCGAAGCATCTCAAAGGTTTTAAAGGCTTTTAACTCTTGCCAACTACTTTTACCCTCTGGGCCTTTAGCCCCTTCTTCCCACAAGGCAAGGTACAACCCTTCCTAGTGTGGCCGATCCCAATGCTCGAACAAAGTTAGGGGGAGATTAGAGGAATAAAGATGGAAAGTGGTATGGAGGGAACATACCCACCCAATGGTAACCAATCCGAAAGGGAGATCAACTTACAAGGGCACCATGTCACTCTTCCAGGTATGAACAAGTTAAAGAGCATAATTTCCAAGCAAACGTTATGAAATGAAGGAGAATTCAATGCAACATATTCAAGTGTTTGAAGAATCGGAGTGACACATACCATGATACCCAGACTCATTATCTTATGGAGCAAGACTTACTGCTACTTCAGGACTAGGCTGGTGGGATGGATACTGCTGCTGTTGATAAATGGGCTGCACTGAAGAAAAGATGGGCCCTCTAGGGCCATGCTCAAGTCATCCGAATCTCGACACTCCATGTCTAGGACATGCGGGCCTCGAGACATGATCTCCTTAGTTATCCCTAGCGTAGGGGATAACAATGCCATTGTCAAAATATGATATATTTTACATAGAATGACCTCTATATGGGCATACATAATAGGGACGTCACGTTTGATTGTATATCCCTTTTTAGTTTAATATATATTTTAGTTAACTACTTAATCACTAACTAAGCTATACCATTTACTATCTTTTAGGTTCTCGTATCATTTTCTCCATGTTTAGATGGAAATCATCTGTCCTTTCCTCTCGGTTTACGAAGGACATTAGATAATGTAAAATTTGTATGTACAATATCATTGCCATAGATTGTTTACACAATAAAGGGTTTTTTGGAAACACGAGCTTGTGTGCACTATTGCAAATGACGTCGTCATCAAAAGAAAGAATGTTGTGGGGTCCTTGAAACAATGGTTTTCTATAGGTGTAGAAAATAATAACTAGATCCAAGAGTGTCTTCTTGCATGGAGTAAGGCCTCTACTTCAATTGATTTTGCTTGTTTTCCTTTTTGTGCAACAAAACACTTAGTGGGAGCATCTTCTGTTGCAACTTTTGAATATTCACTTTGATATCTCTTCATGAACTCAACTTGGTAAGCTTTTATGTATTTGTCATCTTTGAAATTTATAGTCATTTTGGAGGCCATCTATTGCTTTCTCATCTTTTGAATATACATTTAGATACACTTGCATGCGCTTGCATATTTTCCCTTCTCTTCTACAACTATTGTCCCATAAATGAGCTTTATAATGTCCTGTGCACCTATGCGTGGTTACTCCATCATATATATCGAAGTTTGATGCAAATGTGTCAATGGATTTTCTTATAGTGGGTTATGAAGTAGTTGGTTTCTTGGAGATGAGATGCTTCTTGCTATTAGAAAATGAGTTGTTGAGGTTACCATTTAGAGTTGTGGTGGTTGAAATAATGGCCAACGAGGTGGTGGACTAAGAAGTTGGGCTCAAATAGAACTTCAAATTATGAATATTTGTAAGTTCACCCATATTGTCTTTCAATTGCTCAGGATTTGTAGTGGTGGTAGTTGTGATCGTTGAACATGAAACAATGTTACCATAATTGGTATTGCTCGTATTAGTCATATTACTATCTTTAGAGGAAGAAGTGGGTTGAGTCCTCAACCATGTATTGTTATGTACCTATACCAGATTTGCAAATATACTTCAATAAGACCAAGAATGAACCATAAACCATTCACCATAAGATGAACACAAGAATATAGAAAACCCTTGAGGTAGGGTAACACCATATATTATTCCTTAAGGAATGAATGCACTCCTCAAGCAACACTTGCTTGTTACAATGACAATATTCTTCATTATGCTTCATTACATTGTTTACACTTTTTAATATAGCTCTCTCTATCTCCTAGGAACCTTCTAGAGAGCCTTCTCACATTTATTACATCCAACTACCATAGTGAACCTTTATTAATATAATGGACCTAGTCCACCTTACATTGAATGACCACATTCTCATATATTAAATGACTTCCACCGATAATACATAATCACATTCCCATTGGGTACCTCCCCAGGTACCCCATATTACTTCCCTAGTTATATTACATTCCATTCCCCTTCACATGTTTTGTCCTCGAAACATGAGAAGAAACCATACAATATGACTGGCTAAGCAATGTAGCCAACTGGTACCAAGTACGACCATCTATGCATCCTAATGGAAGACGAACATGATGTCTGACTGTTGCCTTGCCACCCTGATTTTGCTTTGCATAATGTCGAGGTTGCCATGTGATTGTTTCTGTAGCCTGAGCTCTTCCCGTAGTGCCGGTAGTCCTCCATGCACCTCTTGATCGGTTTCCAGTCTAGTGCCCTGCTGGTGCATACATGTGTTGTTGCAAACTCCTTTGTCTCGATGACTGTTGTGTCTCTATATGATGTGGATGACGATATACAACAAGTATATGAATTTGTTCTTTTTTCTTCAAATTTGCAACACTTTGTGCCTTTGAGTCAATGACCTCCTTAGCTTCATGATTATGTCCTCCTTGTAGTTTTGCTTCATCTCCTTCTATAGACTCTACCTCCGATTCAACTTCGGACTCGACAATAACTGCTTTGCTGGCCTCCATGGGCCCATTTTTCTTATTAAGAGACACTTCCTGCAATGTGATTTACTTTTTCTTGTATCACAACTTTAAAAACTTCTTTTGCACATTAATATTAATGGTACCCACTGATTCTATCCAAGGATACCCCAAAACAATATCCACTTCATCCATATCCATAGCATAAAAATATGAATGCAACACATATTTATCCATGTTAATTTTCAAATCTTTAACAATTTAAACATTTTCACCCTCAACCCGTGTGCTTTGAATATTATTTACTGGAACTTGCAATCTATTAAGCAACCGAACATTGATAAAATTATGCATGCAATAAGGGTTAGTAAAAACAACGACATTTTCTTTATGAATACAACCATGAACCTGTAATATAGATTTGTCACATGAAAACAAACCCTTGGTTCTCTCTGTATCCTTATGTTTTCCATGAGACTACTTGTCTAACAATATTTTTTCAAATTCTCCATTGAAGAGTGTTATTATCTCCTTATAATCAAACGATTTCCACCAAATGATAGCATCACCTTGCAATTTGAGATCCACCCAATGGGGCCAATTCTCTTCCCATGCTGACTTTCTTTCTTTAATGAATGCTTCAATACCAGGGCCATCACATTTTCCTGTAAAATACATCTTCCTATGAAAAACCCAAAAAATAGAACAAGGGTTTTAAAAATAAATTACGACAGAAAATCACGGCTTTTTTCGGAAAAACCCTGAAAAACAGCTGAATTTAAAATGCTCATAACTTCACTTCCCGGACACTGTTTTTCTTGATTTTGTTTTTTTGAAATTGAGTACTTTTCTGAGAGGAGTTCAAATACCCAATATATTTTGTTAAATTCAGCTCATAAAGCTTCATATATGAACCTGAAGTGCGTCGCCCTCTTTTTCTTCCTTAGAAAATTTTTGCAAAAAAGAGCAAACATTTCTTCCATTCTTTGGCCAAGGAAAGTGCTTTGATACCAATTGTTATGTACCTATACAAGATCTACAAATATACTTCAATAAGACCAAGAATAAACCATAAACCATTCACCATAACATGAACACAAGAATATAGAAAACCCTTGAGGTAGGGTAACACCATATATTATTCCTTAAGGAAGGAATGCACTTCTCATGCAACACTTGCTTGTTACAATGACAATATTCTTCACTATGCTTCATTACATTGCTTGCACTTTTTTATATAACTCTCTCTATCTCCTGGGAACCTTCTAGAGAGCCTTCTCATATATATTACATCCAACTATCATAGTTGACCTTTATTAATATAGTGGACCTAGTCCACCTTACATTGAATGATCACGTTCTCATATATTAAATGACTTCCATTGATAATACATAATCACATGCCCATAGGGTACCTCCCTAGTTATAGTTATATTACATGTATTGATAAGGGAAAGCCCATCTATATTATTGTTGTTGATGTTGAATATTTGTGGGAGTTGGAGGGTGGATTTGGTGAATATGTATTTGTCGAAGTTGTGGTCATGAGTTGCAAAGATTTGTGATCTCTTTGGCCAACCCATTGCTAACTTGATTTTGTTGTTGGATAAGTTGAACTTGTTGTAAAAGTTGTTTCCTATCCCCCAGGTTGTCCACTGTCTCTCATAGAGGGGCCAAATGTTAGAGCATATAGTGTAGGATGTGCCTTCCTGCTCAACTATAGGCCTTTGAGTCAGTTCTCGAGCGAGATGGAGGGTATCCTCAGTATTTCCTAAGGCTAGAGTCATTGTTTGTCACTCAAGGACAACCTATTTAAAAGATGAAGCTCATAGTGGATTTATCATAGAGAAAGTGGTGCACGAAGTTAATCTTTTCTATGAAATGTGAACAACAATAAGGTGTTGGATTTTAACTTTGGACGAAATTTAAAGGGGGACCAACCAACATGGGGGTTTTAACTAGTTTCAACCATAGGAATGATTTTTTGAACAATGGAAACTAAGATTTAGTTTGGTTGGGAAAATAACTTAAAGAAAACAAATATGGACACATTGTTGATGCCCAAAAGAACAACATGGAATCCATACCTGCAAATGAGTTGCAATTCCTTATTGCTTATATATATCTAATAATATACTAAATAGGTGGGACCCCCTTATGTGAATAATGATGAAAGGACACTTCTCTCATTTTTGCGCTCATGACTACCTTGCAAAAATGATTCTACAGTTTGAGAATAAATCCAGAAATTCAAGCGGTTTCCATGTGAAATGGATGAATGATGAGTGTGCTAGGAATTTGATTTGAAAAGAAAAAGAGGAGGAAAATGTTTGTTTTGATAAGCATCTTGGTTCATTCTTGCTACACATATATTTTGGCATATAGTTATGGTGTATTGCACTTATGGTATACTTGATATATGTTGTGGACAATTGATATGTTTTATGGAATGACAACCCTCCATTAGTAAGAAATTTGGGACATGTTTTGGTGCTAAGTGTTGAACATACATATAGTACTTATGAGATTAATGTGGAGGGGGGTAAATTCTATTTTGAATTACAATTGATATGTTTGGTGGCACACATGGTTAACTATGCATTTTATGGAAAAATGTATGGAAGATTGGGTACACTCCATACTTGGTTGTGGTGGGTGGAAATTAATGTGGGAAACAACGTGCAATTACTGCACGTTGTTCTTACCCTACCTCGAGGTCGCCACCTTCACTTTGTTTGCATTGTGTTGGTTGCTTTGGCTAGTGTTGCCTTCGTTTTTCTCGACCTTTGAAATAATAGTGGTGCTTGTTGGCTTTCTGGCATTCTGCTTACAAGTATGTTGGCTCTTACCTCTCAATTCATGAACTGTAGCTATGCTCCGAATAAAATCATGATGTTGGCTCTTATATTTTCTTATAGAGTGTGTTTGCTTTCCGAAGATTATAATGGAGGTATGTGGGTATTATGGCTATGCAAATTACATTTAAATGGGGTTTCTTCCTGTTGGCATTCAAACGTTTCAAGATGAGAATGATGGTTGGAATTCCATTCTGTTTGAAGTATGTGGTTTTGTTGTGCCCATAATGAATGTTGTTTATTATGATATGATGTTGGCAAGTGATTATGACGAATACATTCGGTTTCACTCATTTCTTGTGATTAATTTTCAAAGGGTTTTCTCTGTGAAATAAAGATAAAAACTAGTTTTTGTGATTACTGCGTAATGCCATACCCTCTATCCAGTCCTTGGAAGACTTGCAACTTTTTTGAATTATTGTTCTGCTGTTTCTGAATATATGTGAGACCAGTGTATTTGCCTTGCGGCCACCATGGGAGGTCCGTGGAAAGTTCGTTATGAAAAGAAATGGTTGCTTTGTTTTGCAAACCCCTTATTAATATTTCTCCCTTATGTTTGCTCAGACCTTGGTTTTTTATTTGATATATGGAAGTTAGTAAATTTGAACTCTGGTCTTGATGTTTGTTATGGCGATGAGATGACAGAGAGAAGGATTGATTATATCCATGAAGCATTGGCTTGTTTGTTATTTATCTATGGGGGTTTGGTCGATTTTGAGGTTATATGATTTTGAAAAAAAAAAACGATGACGACCAGTTTCGTATTGAGTTTTCAAACCCAGTATGTTTATGTAGCAAGTATTGGGGTTGTAGTATAAATTTTTGTTGACGGTTTTATGGTTGTTTTCTCAACCTCACATGCTAGCTTGAGGCAATCTGGTTATAATTGTTTCCAATTGACTTTGTTAACAATCTCTTATAAAACGTTCTGCTAATGGAAAAGGAAAAAGGGGAAATGAAAATTGTAAAGTTTGACAGTCATGAAATTTTCCTGGGGTTTTATATTGAACACTATAAAAAAATTGCCGTGTCTTGGATTTGAATTGTTAATAGAGAAAGATATTGGGAAAATGATGGCAATGTCAGTTTTTCAATATATATTATTTCATGTAATGGAACAGTAATTGTGTCATTCCTGTTGATTATCTCACTTTCCACTCATTATATGCCCACTGCCTTCCCAAATACATTTAAAACATCCCCTGCTCTGTTATTATGAATTTCATTTAAAAAAAAGGAAAGGATTGAATGGAAAATAAAGGGACTAGATGATCACTGGTGTTGAAAGTATGGATATGGATACATGTTTTTTTTGGTAAAGAAGTTACCTCCGCATTTGCTTGAACAATATTCGTTGGTTGGTTCCCATCCATGCTACCATATTTCGCTCATTACAAAACCCCCCATCTTCCCAGTAGCCCTATCACTCCCTGTTCAAATGACAATTGATTATTGAGTTTAAAAGTATGATGGATGGATTGCATGTACTTCTATTGTGAATGATAGAGCCAACTTTTTGATTTTATTTAGGTAGGGTGTTGATGCATGGTTTGTTAAGTGTTTTTCATAATATGATTGGAATATTGCTCCAGGATGAGTTTCTTTAACAGAGACAACAATGACAGAGGTGCAAATAGAGGCAGATGAAATAATTGACAAAGAAGCCATAGAAGACCACGATTTTCGATACATTTTGATGCTGATCTGCAATAACTAAATCAACTTTTCCAAGATGGGTTCTTTAATCTAGTTGGACAAGGAATTCTGCAACCTATACCTGAGAGGCCTTCTTTCCATCCACATCGAAATTTCTTTGGTATTCATATTCCCCCTCATGTGTCTATGCAGCTAGAACCACCTGCCAATGATGGTTGGCAATAAATTATTCATCAGCCTATAGCTCATCACCGTGGTTGGCCTACTGTGTCATTGCCATTTCCCCATCCTCCACCGTCAATCAACCCAAATGCCCAAGTTGATCGTGTTGTCTAGCCAATACAGTCCTCTCATGCAAGAAAAAGATTAAAATCTTCCATCCCTAAGCTAAAATTAGATAAAGGAAAAGAGGTGGCTAATCCTTCCAAGTCTTCTAAAGACTCCCCCGAATCAGTATCCTCCTATCTCCACCTCAAAGATGATTGTTCCCATGTCATCAGTGCAATCCACCTATAAGGTTCTCATCAGTTGAAGGATGTTGCACATGATAAATCAAAAAATGGATCAAGAGAAAGCATCAGTGGAAAGAGACAAAATGGCTCACAAAAAATATGGTTTTTAATCCTATTTTATTTTGAGGACAGTCTTTTTATTTGATATGATAGTATTTTGGAGAACAAATACATATTATGACAGTATTTTGGACAACATGGATATAATGCTATTTTTGGATATAGTCATGTTCTATTTTGTTGATATTAAAATATTTGATTATTAATATAAGGATGAGAGTTACAAGGCATATATTTGAATTAAATATTTGGGGTATTATACTTCATGTTTTGATGATTATTAAAGAAATGAAAATTGGAGTGATAAGGGGTCCCACCTATTTAGTTATTATTTAAATATAACCTTATTTATATATTATTAATTATTTGTCTAAACAAATTAGTTATGCTAATTAAGATTAACAAAAGTAAAGTAGTTAACTACCATAACTTATTGAGAAAGAATAAAAGTTCAATCAAATGAAGAGGCAAGGGAGTAAGAGAGAATAGAAAGAGAACTTTTGCTATAAAGATTTGCTCTGTATTTGTGAGATACTTCCATTCTTCATTCATTCTGAGTTTACTTGAAGGCTTACCCATCTTGATGACAACAAGGTCTTATTGAATGCAACAAGATTCAAAACTGAATCATATTTTCTAGCATCTTGTCTTTAAAGGTGTATGATTATCTTTGATAGTCTCTGTGTTCTTGTTTGTTTATGGATTAAATTTCACCACTGATAAAGAATATTTTGTAGAGTCAAGTGACAACATTTTGTGGCAAGATGATTCAAATCTTTAGCTTCAGTTTTCTTTTGTTGTCAGAGTCTTTTTGTATGGTGCCCATCGAAGGCTTCTAAATATGACTTTGGTCCATATCCTCGCAGGCGTTTGTAAAGAGAATTCAACTTTGTATCTCATAATGAAATCAATATAATAATCAGATTTCTGATTTCATTCTCACATGTTTATTTTGATGGTTTGGTTCAAATTTTGCTTTTATCCTTGTTTCTTATCCATGTACAAAATTATGTAATTTCTTTCTTATTTTATTTCTTTTGCACAGTTACATATAATATATATAAAACCAGTCTTGGTCCCTCGTACTTAATACTTGTGGATTAAGTGATTGTTTTTTTTAATTATTTTGAGGCTATAAACCCCATGTAACATTTCCAACTATGTTGCCTTGGCCCAACACGATCTGAAAATGATTGAGTAAGGTTCCTCATACCTTTTCATCAACATTTATTTGGTGACCATACTGGGGAGATCTTCCATATCTCTCTGGTTGATTGTATCACGATTACATTTCATTTTTCTGTTTTGTTTGTTTACTCTTTGACTGATTTTATTCCATGACAGTACCTGTTACGAGACACCCCAATATTGGAAATGGTGTTGATGACCAAAGCAACATTGCATTGAATTTATTTAACACAATTTTAGAAACTGCTAGTACTCGCGCTGAACTTGAATGCTCTTGGGAAGTAGTTGAAAGGGACATAAATATTTTTGAATGTTGGGAATCTAGGCAAAGGCARCCCAAAAATCAACAATAACTTCCCTTTTCCTACCTCTTCAGCCTTTCATTTCATGTCCTCTAATCCTCGTGTTAGCACTAGGAGTTACTCTTAGACTACTAAAGAGCAAGCCTAATACCCATCGATAATTTGAAAAAGGTTTTTTGAAAATTGGTTTTGATGAAGGATGTACGAATGGATAAAAGTATTCAAAATGCTTTCATACAATGAGTGAAATACAACTTAGCAATCTAGGCATGCACAATTCTCTGACCAGTGAAAAAGTTGGTAGTGGTGAGCAAGAAGATTGTCATATAAAATAAAGTATATATCTTTAACTTACTTCAGGTAACCTAAAACATATACTTAGAAGAAATATCACTTGGCTAAGAACCTCTCAACCAAAAGATAAAAGTTCAAAACAAGTACTTGTAATAATACATACAATAAATCATTCACTGATATGAATCCAATAAGCATCTACATCAAAACATTAACCATAGACATCTGAACCAGAGAGAAGAAAATATATGATATCAAATAGAAAAGCTGGCCATCAATTGATTATGAATCTGGAATCTTCACTACATATCATTTACATAGTTATCCGAAAACATCAAGAAAAACCTCTCAATACAACCCTCTCTAACCCCCTCTCAATACAACCCTCTCTAACTCCCTCCAAGAGCTCCCTCCTCCATTAAAAATAACATCCAAAATATGCTTAGGAGGTTGCAACCCATCTCTTTCATTGGATTTTAGGCCTTGGAGATAGGCGGCAATAGTCAATGAGACAAAAATCCAACAAACTGCTAAATTTTAGGAAGTTGTTGGAAGTCATTAATAAATCTGTTGTCAACTCACTACATGAGGTTTTAATGGAGCTAAATCTTAGGTGTAGGTGTCCTTTATCATATAAGTGATCTTTTAGAAGTCATTCGAACCCTCCTTGACAACTGGAAGCCCTCCCACAACTCAGATTTATCAAACTGTTAGAGTTCACAACGCCCTTGACAACATGCGTTGTGAACTTTCCCGTAGGTGATGATTTTAAATTTTCTCCCAAACTACGAAGTGGGTCAGGATGATTTTTTTTCAACAAATCAATGGTAATATGGTGCTTCTCCACACCAAATTTCAGAAGAACCCAGATTGTGATTTGAAATTTATGATAAAAAAATAGAGAAAACTGCTACAGGAAATTAGTTCGCAACGCAGATTTGCCAGTGGATAATGTTACTGTTTTCAAGAGGAAAATGTAATATGACCCCGTGGGATAACAATCTTGAAAATTTTCAAGGTTTAGGACACCAAAGCTGTGGGTTTTAATGGTGCAGAGAGTTGGAAACACATAGATCATTTAATAGTTTGCAGCGCAGGAACAATATACAACAATTTTACATTTTCAATCGACTATTTGAGCAACATGCATTCACCAAAGGAGTACCTGGTGTGTTTGAACTTGGGCTGGTGTCTCATAAACTCAAGTGGGACTTAGGTGGAAACATCCAATCCTTTTCATCTACTACAACTAGTTCACAACGCCAGTTTTCAAACTCTAGTAGCACGCTCCATTCAAATTGTTAGAGTTGTTCCTTGACACAATCCTGAAAATCATAATGAATTGAATGCATTGGAGACGATGAGATCTCCCCTTTGAGACAAGACATATGATGATGAACACTATCATGACACCAAGATTCTTACATGGACTAAGGTTAGATTTTTTTTACTCCTGAACATTTCATGTGCTAACAGTGGCTCCACAAGGGATGACATGCTCCTTGTGAGATGCCAAGGACATTGCAGTTCCAGTGCCTTATCCATTGAGCTTATGGAGTCTTTCACCTCGTTCCAAACCTCTGCAACCATCCTCTACAATACTTCAAGATCTGCAACTTATTCAAACAAACTAAAAGAGCTACTAAAAATATCACACTACAATTGAATGTTGAAAACAAACATACTGGCGCACATTGCAATCTGTACACACTGTACAAACTTAAGCAAACAAAATGGCTGAGAAGTGAACTTATTATCTACGCTACCCTACTCTAACCAACTCTCCAATTTTCTCAAGTGAAAGCAGTTTTCAATAGGAGCCATGTAAGTAGATTTATGTCTGATAAAATGTCATCTCTGTAACTGATTAATAAATAGTAGCAAATATATATCAACAACCATAGAAAAATCTTTGGAAAATTGTATTCTCCTTGATAAGTGGGTGGTATGATAAAATCTGAAAATTTGAAAAAATTTGAAAAATAAGACTCCAACACAAGTGCTACTGGGTCTTCAAAACCAAGATCAAAAACCTGTTGATCCAGAAGAGATGACTGCCACTGCATGAAATGTCTTTTGCTGAGAAAAATATGACCTCGTTCCTTAAATGACAACTCTTGGGAATAATTAATTTCATGACAATCATGAGCAACAAAATTTCTTTGATCATGCAATAAAAATCCTTGACCAAAGTGTCCCAAATTAGATTTATGCTTACCTCCCTCCTCCTGCTCCCATGCATGCAAATATTTAGCATAAGCTTGATTTGAAAGTCTATTATAAGCTTGAAAGTTCTCAATTTCTTCAGCATCCACAAACAACTGTGCTAATGATGAAGGTCTCCTTTCTCTTAGAAAAAAGGACAAGATTAAGGTGTTGAGATTCTAAATAGTACATAATGGTAACAATTTCAGTAGGCCGGATCCTCAAAGGCATACTGCAAATAAAACAGTAAAACCTCCTGTTGAATGTAGCTAGAACTTCATCCCTTTCTCTCCTTAAAGCATAAAACTCAGTTAAATACTGATTGAAGGATTTGTTTCCACCCCAATATCTTTAAAATGCACCATATAACTCATCCCATGAACCAATGGAACCGGTCTCTATAATTTTAAACCACGAAGACACGTCTCCAACCAAAGATTTAGAAAATAACCTCAGGACAACATCCTCATGCATGATTTCCAAATTGTCAATGAAATTTTGAAAAGATCTCAAATGCTTCTCAACTATGATATGGTCTTCCCCAATAAAAACAGACAGATATTCTAAAAACTTGGGAGGGTAAGGATGAAGAGTAGATGACAACTTTAAGGGTTTACAAATTTTCTCTTTAATTCTAGACTGAACATTATTGGGCTGATCGCCAGGTACAATAGGCTCCACATGGCTATAGGGATGATCAATTTTATGAGGTATTTGGATACATACATCATTCTCACATGGTTTGGACAAAGGAAAATGATCAAAATAAATGATGTAAGAGGATAAATATTCTTCTTTCAAGGAGGGATATACAACAATGGGATGATGGTCATACGAATAGACAAAGAAAATGATGATTCTTCTGATATGCGAACGAAAATACAAGAAAGAGCCAATAAAAAATAAAAATATAAGTTCCTGAAAGAAACTTATGACTTGATACTTGGACTTCCTGTGTCTTCCTTTCATCTTTTCTTTCTGAGATCATTTTTTAGTGGAATCTTGTGACTGATTTGAATCACTAGCAGGTTCTTCAAATTTGTGGAGTCGTCATGGTGAAAAATTACAGTCTGTTCTATCACCAATCCTTGCTCACCTTCAAGAACTGGTAGTAATCTGTGTTGTACAACGCAAGGAATATTTTCAACTTCATCCCCGACAACTATGCCAAAAATATTAGCACTAGGAGTTGCTCTTAGATTGCTAAAGAGAAAGCCTAATACCCATCAATAGTTTGAAAAAGGTTTTTTGAAAACTGGTTTTGATGAAGGATGCATGAATGGATAAAAATATTCAAAATTATTTCATACAATGAGTGAAACAAAACTTAGCAATCTAGGCATGCACACTTCTCTAACCAGTGAAAAAGTTGGTAGTGGCAAGCAAGAAGATTGTCATATAAAAGAAAGTATATATCTTTAACTTAATTCAAGTAACCTAAAACATATACTTATAAGAAATATCACTTGGATAAGAACCTCTCAACCAAAAGATAAAAGTTCAAAACAAGTACTTGCAATAATACATACAAGAAATCATTCACTGATATGAATTCAATAAAGATCTACATCAAAACATTAACCATAGACATCTGAACCAGAGAGAAGAAAAGATATGATATCAAATAGAAAATCTGGTTATCAATTGATTATGAATCTGGAATCTTCACTGCATATCATTTACAAATTTATCTGAAAACATCAAGAAAAGCCTCTCAATACTGTTGATGAATGCAACTATGTGAGACATTCTCCAGCTTACAAACCTGTGAGGTGTGGATCATTGCAGCTATGTGAAGCCTTTCTCTCAGCTTACAAACCTAAGAGAAAGCCCCTAAGAAAGGTTTGTGGTTCCTACCTGGGACAGATCTAGGAACGTAGAGATGACCTCCTCCTGCATGAAGAGAGAGAGAATAACTCCAGATGATTATCCAGTAGGAAAAGCGATCTGATGAGTTGGACCTACCTGTGGTTGAGCACAAGGTGAACGTGTGAAATCCAAAAAGTGTTGGGCACATCATCATGTGAACATAAATGAAGATGATGTGATAGCCTCCTATGAGCAGCATAGTTGACGAGAAAACTCTAGATGATTCTCCTATGTGAGGCAGTGGGAATAGAGATCTGTAGAGTGGACGTGCCTATGGATGAGCACATGTGAACGTATGTAGATCTGGTTCTTATGTGTAATGAAGTGAGCCAGAGCTATGAAATCACTATGGATGTTCCCCTAGTGGGTGTATCAGATCCTTTGCTATATGTTGTTCAAGAGTCAGACCTTCCTGTAACCCTAATTGTTATACGAAGGATACAGGTCGACCCTACCTTAATGTGATTAATAATAAATGTAAAAGATAATTAATATTGTTAAGATTAATAATAATTAAAAATTATAAAGTGACTTAGAGAGGTCGGCCATGTTGATCCAATAGACGCCTTTGTTGATTGGTCAAGTCTAGTATAAGTAAGGCATGATTCCCCATTGTGGAAATATATCTTCCTTGTGAGTTTGGAAATTTCAGCAAGTACATCTACTTGGAAAAAGGTGCACACCTCTCTCGGGCATTAGATTTCTAGGGTTTGAAGCACCCTCTTGTGTTCTAGGGTTTATCTTGGTGGAGGTCTTTCTCTTGAAGAATATAGCAAAGGATTTGGTTGGGTTTTCTTCCCTTGTTGATAAGGGCTTCCCATGATACTTCTTGTGTTCTTGTGCATGGTGTTTCTTCTTGTGATCTTGGTTGCTGCAATATTATTGTTTATGGTTAAGTGAAATGATAAAATGTAATGAAATTCATGCTTAGCCTAGCTTATGAAAAATCAACATGGTATCAGAGCATAGGTCTTGAAGAACCCATTGCACATGCTATAAGATTTTATAAACCATCTGTCCTCTTTTGCAGAACCGTATGACCTTCTTAGGGTTTCCAGAAAATCCATATGAACTCCTTCTCAGTGGTGATTCAACCCTTAATACTTGGATGATGGGGATAATTTTGGCATAGAAGAGTACGACCTCTCCCAGCGCATCTCCAAAGACTCTTAGAGTGACATTCCCAAAATTTTGAAATTTTGTCCCTAGGGTTTCTAGGGTTTCGCTAATTTCTGCAGAAATTTCAGAATTAGGGTTTCTACAAACTCATTGAAGGATCTCTTCATCTCACCAGTGTTCTCCTATCTCTCAAAGGCTTATTGTTGGCAGTCATAAGTCCAATAAAACCTAAAAGTGCTAGCCTAGCCTAGCCCTTAGGTTTTCTAGCCAAGTTAACAAAGGGTTGTGAAGAATTTAAAATTATGATGGAAGATAAGATTGATGGATCAAGGAACTTCAAAGTTCTTGAAAGACAAGACTTCAGAGGAAGATTTATTGTGGGTAATACAAAATGGTTTACCCAAGAAATCTATCAATGAATAGAAGGGAGATGACGTTAGGACAAGGAAGCCAATCACCTACTCAAGCTCTTACATTGAAGGGCCAATTTGAAAATAACAAAGATGACAAAAGGTGACACAGTGACTATCTTCTTCATAAATATCTCAAAGGATAGAGATCAACCAAGAGCCATTGGAGAAATCATATCAACATCCTCAGGTATGCACTTGTATGTATTATTTGTATCATTGTCA
>ML782463.1:137497-153246 GCA_009831015.1 Picea engelmannii | reverse complement strand
TCAATCGCCTCCACGAATCGTCTTCATTCCACTGGCAGATTCCATGTGACTCTTCTGCTCCTCTGGAAATCACACCGAAGTCTCTTCGCATCCTCTGGTAGAAACCATCAATGGTTACTAGCAGTTTCACTGTGTCGTGCAACAGTAGCCCTCAAATCTCCTTTAGGTTAATCTACGCTGTTGGATGAGCTTTATTAATTTTGCCTTTAAATCGGGTTTCGACATTTAGGCATTTGTGTTCTTGCCTCTCAAAGTCGCGATCCCTGAAACTACAATATGGAGCTTATCTGGACTGACTCCTTCTCTTCTCGTGACCAAGGGTTGTGACCACTGCCTTACGCATAAGGCGCTCTCGCGATTTCGCATATCACAAATTCGTAATTCAAGTTGCTTTGTTTCTTTTGTCCCTCCATATTGCAATTTGCAAAACTCCGACATGGAGTTGAACCAACGGTCCATATTCATTCTCGATTCAATGGCTGCGATTGAATCGTGATATCACATATCGCGAAACCAGGATTCTTGTTGCATTTGTTTCTTTTCCTTTTGAATTCGCGATTCGCGAAACTCCGATAAGGATTTGGATCAACGGTCCAGATATGATCTTGACTCAATGGCTGCGATTGAATCACCATATCCCATATCGCGATTTTGACATTCTTGTTGTCAAGTGTTTTTGTCACTTCAATGTCCCGATTCACGAAACTCCGATAAGGAGTTAAATCAACGGTCCAGATTTGATCCCTATTCAGCGGCTGGGATTAAATCGCGATTTCGTGTATCGCGATTGCGACATCCTTGATGTCTAGTGTTTTTGTCACTTCAAAGTTCCAATCCTCGATACTCCATAAAGAAATCAGATCAACGGTCCAGGTCACTTCTTAACTTATCGACTGCTAAATCGCGAATTTGCATATCGCGGAATCGGGGTTCTTGATGTCAATAATCTTTGTCATGTCCAACTCTTGATCCCTGATGCCACTCCATTGACATGAATCAACGGTCCAGATCAAATCTTGATCTGACGGCTCAAATTGCATCGTGATTTCAGATATCGCGAAATCAGGATTCTTGATGTCAATATTCTTTGACATCTCCAACTCTTGATCCCCGAAACTCTGACAGGGTGTCCATCTGCTGACGTCACACGTGGATTGACACGTGTTGAATACTGCCACGTGTCACTCTGATTCTTGACTCACATGTGCCTAAAATGTTGAATCAGTCTGACATTTGTCATTAATTGGTTGTGCCATGTGTCGTTAGCTAACGTGGTCTGCTGACGTGAGTTGGGTCGACGGTCTATATCACATCTTGATCTGACGGTTCAGGTTCAGTCGGGATTTTTCATATCGAGAAATCAGGATTCCTGTTGCATTGTTTCTTTGACATTTCAAACACGCGATCCTCGAAACTCCGATCAACGGTTCAGATGTGATCTTCAATTGACGACTCAGATTACACCGAGTTTTTTCATATCGAGATTATGCTCACTTCTCCTTGCACTTTAAAGAACATGTAGGTTTTCCTCGATCCAACGGTGGTCGGACCCTGCGCTCAGATCTGACACCTGAGATCTATTCTCCTCTTCAACGCCCTCTTCTTGTCTTTCTTCAGATCTGACGACCCTCATGCTGTCAGTAATTTTGGATGGGATCCAACGATTAGAAATGCTTCTCGGGCCTTCAATTATTCGATCTTCCTGGACTTATCTTCTCTTTGCCTGTTGATCATCGCTGCTGTACTCAAGCCATCATTACTATTGTACTTTCCATCAATGACAAGATTACACTGCCTGTAAAACATACTAAACATCCTCTGCACTATCTCTTCTGATCTTATCGAGGTTGCTCTGCAGCTTCTTCCCAAAATAATTCTGGTGCCCATATGTTACATTCTACCTGTATTCATGCAATCTTCATTGCTGTACTTGCCATCAATGACAAGCATATGCTACTTGTTAAACATTTCCAACAAGATATTGTAGTATGGCATAAAATTTCTACCTAGATTCACTTTGCAAGAGTTAGAGAAATATACAAGCCTCTCAAGGCACATTATGAGAAAGCAAAAGATATTTTTGAGCTATCCTTCAGTCATGAGCCACTTCATTGATGCTGGGACTCCTTGTCTTAGAAAAGCAACAAGAGAACTAGTATGGAAAGATTCCATAATAGAAGAATACCAATATATCTTAAATAATTATGCATAAGACATTATTTAGGGACCAGAAAGGGAAGTCTGTGGGAACTTCCAAATGGATCTATAAGATCAAGCATGCAGCTGATGACAGTGTCGAGAAATAAAAAACGAGATCTATAGCCAAAGGTTTCTCATAAATAGAGGGAGTTTTCTATGATGAGACACTTGACCCAGTGAACCGATACACTTCCATCCGTACTACCATCCATGAGTTGGAAACTATATCATACAAATAGATTCTTGATGAGTTTGGATTTTAGCAAGAGTGTTGCTGATCCAAACCTATACAGTGTTGGTGACGAGAACCTCATCCTGATGACTTATTCAGAAAGCATTGTTGTAATCCTTGACTTATGAATTCGAGATGAAGAATCTGAGTATGATGCACTACTTCTTGGGACAAGAAGTATGACAGAGGACCTATGAGATTTTTCTGAGTCAAGGAAAATATACAGTGAAAATATTAAAGAAGCTTAGCATGACAAAATGAAAAATCCATTGTGATGGATTTAAAGAAGAAGATTGATGATGATTCAGAAGAGATTGATCCATCGCTGACTGGATCACTTATGTATCTGGTTTACACCAGAATTGATTCATGCCATGCAATGAATGTGCCTAGTCATTTCATGAGTCAACCAAGACAGACTCACTAGACAACATCAAAACATGTATTGCGATATATACAAGGCACAGTTGGATATGGCCTGAGATATGCCTCCAGTGTGAAACTGAGTTTGCAAGATATGCCGATTCAGATTGAGCAGAAAGTACAGTGGACCAAAAGAACACATCCAGTTGATGTTCTACTGTGAAGTTTTCCATGGTTTCCTGATGCAGTAGGAAACAAAACTCTGTGGCCTTGATTACCACAGAGGCATAGTATATAAGCATTGAGTGTACGAAGCAATGTGGCTTCACAAAATTATGACATATTTACTTGACCATGAGATGGAACCTATGATGATGACCAAGAGCTATGAGTAAAGCTCCTTGAAAATCCAGTGTTTCCTGATGGATCAAAATACGATGAGACGAAATATACTTATTTCAGAGATATGATGCAGAGGAAAATCATACACATACAGTACCTTCCTACACATGAGCAGATTGCAGATATCTTCACCAAATTAAATTTGTGAAGAATGGCTCCCTAGTTGAGAGGGAGTGCCGATAACTCCAGCCAAGACAAAATTCAAAATACATCCGTGTGAGACTTGGCATGATAAAGAATGCCTCCCTAGCTGAGAGGGAGTTTTGATGAATGAAACTATGTGATACATACTCCAGCTTACAAACCTTTGAGGTGTGGATCATTGCAGCTATGTGAAGCCTTTCTCTCAGCTTACAAACCTGAGAGAAATCCCCTAAGAAGAATTCGTGGTTCCTTCCTGGGACAGAGCTAGGAACGTAGAGATGACCTCCTCCATGAAGAGAGAGAGAAGAAATCCAAATGATTATCCAGTGGGAAAAATGATCTGATGAGTTGGACATGCATGTGGCTGAGCACAAGGTGAACTCGTGAAATCCAAAAAGTGTAGGGCACATCGTCATGTGAATAGAAATGAAGATGATGTGATAGCCTCCTCTGAGCAGCAGAGTTGACAAGAAAAATCCAGATGACTCTCCTGTGTGAGGCAGTGGGAATAAATATCTATAGAGTGGATGTGCCTGTGGATGAGCACAAGTGAATGCATGTAGATCTAGTTCTTTTGTGTAATGCAGTGAGCGAGAGCTATGACATCCCTATGGATGCGCCTCTAGTGGGTGTATCCGATCCTTTGCTATATGTTGTTCAAGTGTCAGACCTGCCTGTAACCCTAATTGTTATATGAAGGATACAGGTCGGCCCCACCTTAATGTGATAAATAATAAATGTAAAAGATAATTAATAGTGTTAATAATAATAATAATAATAAATTATAAAGTGACTTAGAGAGGTTGACCTTGTTGAGCCGATAGATTCCTTTGTTGATTGGTCAAGTCTAATATAAGTAAGGCATGATTCCCCATTGTGGAAATATATCTTCCTTGTGAGTTTGGAAATTTCAGCAAGTACATCTACTTGGCAAAAGGTGCACACCTCTTTTGGGTGCTAGAGTTCTAGGGTTTGAAGCACCCTCTTGTGTGCTAGGGTTTATCTTGGTGGAGGTCTTTCTCTTAAAGAATATAGCAAAGGATTTGGCTAGGTTTTCTTCCCTTATTGAGAAGGGTTTCCCAGGATACTTCTTGTGTTGTTGTGCATGGTGTTTCTTCTTGTTATCTTGGTTGCTGCAACATTATTGTTTATGGTTAAGTGAAATGCTAAAATGGAATGAACTTCATGCTTAACCTAGATTATGAAAAATCAACAAATACAACCCTCTCTAACCCCTTTCAAAAGCTCCCTCCTCCATTAAATAGAAAATAACATCCAAAATATTCTTAGGAGGTCACAACCCATCTCTTTCATTGGAATTTAGGCCTTGTAGATAGGTGGCAACAATCAAAGAGACAAAAGTCCAACAAATTGCTAAATTTTAGGAAGTTGTTGGAAGTTATTAATAAATCTATTGCCAACTCACTACATGAGGTTTTAATGGAGCTAAATATTAGGTGCAAGTGTCCTTTAGCATCTAAATCATCTTTTAGAAGTCATTCAAACCCTCCTTGACAGCTGAAAGCCCTCCTACAACTCGGATTTATCAAACTGTTAGAGTTCGCAATGCCCTTGACAACATGCGCTATGAACTTTCTTGTAGGTGATGATTTCAACTTTTCTACCAAACTACGAAGTGGGTCAGGATAATATTTTGCAACAAGTCAATGGTAATATGGTGCTTCTCCACTCCAAATTTCAGAAGAAACCAGATTGTGATTCAAAAGTTATGATGAAAAAAATAGAGAAAACTACTACATGAAATTAGTTTGCAACACCAGTTCACAACACAGATTTGGCAGTGGATAATGCTACTGTTTGCAAGAGGAAACTATAATATGACCATGTGGGATAACAATATTGAAAATTTCCAAGGTTTAGGACACCAATGTCGTGGGTTTTAATGTTGCAGAGAGTTGGAAGCACATAGATCATTTAACAGTTTGCAACGCAGGAACAATATACAACAATTTTACATTTTCAATCGACCATTTGAGGAGCATGTAATCACCAAATGAGTACCTGGTGTGTCTAAACTTGGGCTCGTGTCTCATGAACTTGAGTGGGACTTAGGTGGAAACATCCAATCCTTTTCATCTACTATAGCCAGTTCACAGTGCCAGTTTTCAAACTCTAGTAGCGCACTCCATTCAAACTGTTAGAGTTGTTCCTTGACACAATCTTGAAAATCATAATGAATTGAATGCGATGAAGACAATGAGATCTCCCCTTTGAGACAAGACATATGATGATGAACAATATCATGACACCAAGACTCTTACATGGAATAAGGTCATAATGTTTTGACTCTTGAACATTTCATGTGCTAAGACCTCGCATTTATTGAAGGAGAAGAGGGTTGTCCTCTGAAGCTACCTCTATTTATGAAATAGGAAGGAGGAAAATGGTCTTATCAACACAAAAAAGTTCTCTTGGGTGAACCTTATCTGATTCTGCCAGTTGATCTTTATCACCCATACCTATCACTTTCAACATGACATTTGCGCGTAGTGGTAGTGGCAGCAAAGGCCCCTCCTCCTCACAACCTTTTGCTTCACTAGTAATTGGTAGTATCTACAGTTATCAAGTCCCTATTCAATCCACTACCAATCTTGCTAAAGTCATAAATAAATATGGACTTTTCCAATTTGTGAAAGATGCTACAACCACCCCATGACACATATCTTCTCCCTTGAATCTTGCACAACCCACTAACCCATTACCAAAATTCAAGGATCATTTGCCTAGGTTCTCGGGAAATGGTACCGTTACTACAAATGAACACCTGGTAGCATTTTCTAATGCTTGTCATAACACATGGGCTAACGATAACAATAATTGCATGTGTTTATTTGTCAACTCCCTCGAAGGGAAAACTGCAACATATTTTTTTGACCTCCCTCCCAAAATCCTTTCCACTTGGGAATAATTGGTTTATTGGTTCAAGTCCACTTATGGATAGTCGAAGAGTCTAGCTGAGAAGTTAAGGGAATACAACAATATTTCCTATAAGGATGTTGAAAACATTAAATATTTTAACCTTCTCTTCACCAAATTATATAATCAAATCCCCAAAAATCCGTCCTCAAAATCAGAGTGCTTTCATGCATTATTATAATGCATTACCTTCCCCTTAACGTCATAGAATTAAAGAGAAGGCTATTGACAATCTCGGTTTTTCCCTTCAGGCTTACCTAGAGTACGGAGATAAAACTGAAAGAACGGGTCTCCCTAAGGGAGACTTAGTCAAACAAACATACATGTCTTCCCTCCTACAACTCGTGCAAGATATGAATAGTAGGATGATAGCCTACGAACAAAAAATAAATTTCTCTTCCTCTTCCCATGGGGCTTCTTCTTGTTCCTTAGTGCCTTTTAGGAATACTTATGAAAACACTTTTCAACCAAAGGCCATAATGGCTCTCAATTGGTGTAACCTCTCTGAAGAAAAACATGAGGAGAGTGCTTGTGAAGTTAAGAGAAATGTTAGAGATAAGATATTTGACAAAAGACTCGATACCACAATCATTGTTTTAGATTGGGTTGAACTAGAAGATGTTATGGTAATCAATACTAGCAAAAAGTCTTACACTGCCAAGGGAAAATATGACCTTCTCCGCACTTCTTCCACGCCAAGATCATGGTGAAATATTGTAACTGTGAAGTATATTCTACTATTATTGAGTTATTATCTTATAGATCAAATCCCCTATTGTGAATTGATCATGTCAGGCTTTGTATTAGACCAAATCCCCTTTTGTGGATTGGTCAAAACCTAATTATATGCTGCTTATTAAGAAGTTGGCCCCCAAGCCTAATTAAAGTGCTTTTAGCCACTAAGTGAAGAAGTCAACCCTGCTTGATGAAGAGACACCTCCCTAGTGCCTGCCAACCAGTATAAATAAGAGAGGCTAGCACCTCATTAGCACACTCACTGAAGTCACTCAACAAGTGCGCAAGTTTGGAGATAGCTACAATTGGGAGAAGAAGGAAGAGAGAGACACATTGCTCAGTCTTAATTGTTCTCTAGTGTTTGGTCTTTTATCTTGGTATTGTATTAGCAATCTATATTAAGGAAGTTTTTGCTGGGTTTTCTCCCCCATGAGGGTTTCCCAGGATAAATTTTGTGTATCTTGTGATTGTGTTTCTCTCAACGATCCTACCTACGCTATTGTTATCTAGTAAATTGAAAAGAAACTTAATAGTTGCTCTAAAAATTAGCATGGTTTCAAAGCTAAGTTGAAGAGAGCACCTTTGAATGGATAAGAAAAAATGTCACTGTTGTCGTACAAGAAAATTAGGGATTTTTGTTCAAGAGGAATTTCAACCTAAAAACCACCTAGGGAAGTGTTCCCTAGCCCAATGAACTTATTGGCATCTTGAGTGCAACTTTTATGTGGCCAGAAACTCCAGGAAGTGAAACCCTAGTTTTTGGTTGGTACTAGAAAACCATAAAACTAGAACCAGTACCATAAGTACCAGCCCAAAATTGCACATACTCTGTTTTGAAGGAAAAAAATTGGATTTTCAGAAAACAGACAACACCAGGCTACTCACCTCAGCCAAGCACACCTCCTCATAAGTTCAGATTTAATTTCTGAGCACTTTCAATTTTTGGTCATTTTCCCAGCTTCAGGTCAAGATATTTGCAAGCACCAAGCTTGTTGACAAGTTAGAAGGTGTGGATAACTTCCGTTCCTAGAGGTATAAGATTTCACTCATTCTTGAAGAGAACGACCTTGCAAGATTCATCAAGGAAAATGTACCAGAACCTGCAGATGCTACAACTAAAGCAAAGTACCAGAAGGATATGGTAATGGACAAAAGTATCATTGCAGACTCTATTACAGATCAATTGATCCCTCAAGTGGCATCTAAGAAAAATCCAAAAGAAATTTTTGATTCCCTAACCAGAATGTATGAAGGAAGGAATATCAATCGAAAGATGAATTTGAGAAACCAACTCAAGAATACAAAGATGCAGAAAGGAGAAACCGTTCATGAAAATTTCTTTAGGGTTTCTCAATTCAAGGAACAACTAGAAGAAATTGGAGACAACTTGGATGAATATGAACTCATATTTATAGCTCTTAATGGTCTCATAATACCTTGGGATGCATTCATCCAAACTATTTGTGCCAGAAAAGAAAAACTACAATTTGACAGTTCGTGGGAAGAATGTGTTCAAGAAGAAGCAAGAGTAGGTAACTGAAAAGCAGTACTATTAAGGGATGAAGATCAAGCCCTAGATGATCATGCTAAAGGAGGAAAGAGAAGGTCTCACTTCAAGAAGGAGACCCACCTACATAAGGATTCTCACTCCCCAAATAGATTCATCCATAAAGAATCTCACCCTCCAAGGAGATTCCAGAAGTTTCAAAAAGGTCAAAGAAGAGAAATTTCTCATCTTATCAATGTTACCATTGTGACAAGATGGGACATATTGCTAAGAATTGTTTAGCTAGAAGAGAAGAATACAATAAGAGAAATAACAAAAGACACCATGCCCATGCAGTTGAAGATGATGAGCCACCCACAAAGATGATTAAAGAAAATATTGAAGACTATGTCTCAATCTCTGCCTTATGAGGATCAATGTCACCTGGTGAGGATACTTGGATCATAGATAGTGGTGCTTCCAAGCTCATGACAGGTCAGAGAGACATTATCTCTACCCTTACAGAAAGGAACTTTCCTCAGAAAGTTTCACTTGGAGATGATTACCAGTACCCTATCAAAGGAGTGGGAGAGTCCAATTACAAACTTGATTCAGGGACCCCAATGAATATGAAGGATGTACTATATGTACCAGGTTTGATGAATAATTTTCTTTCTATCTCAACTTGAGATAAGAAAAGCTTCAGGGTTTCATTCATAGATGGTGAAGTCCTTATGTGGCCCAAAGGAAAAACCATAGAAGATGAAATTGTTATTGGAACAAAAAAATGTGGCATATATAAGTTAAAAGGTCACTCAGATGCAACCTTGACTCACTCCACTGAGAGCCCATGTGAACTTTGGCATAGAAGACTAGTTCAAATCAACTACAAGGCCTTACCATATGTGAGCAAGGAAGTTATTGGTCTACCAGATTTCAAGGTTGACCATGAAGGTGTGTGCAAGCGATGTGCACAAGGAAAGAACATACAAAAACCTTTCCCGAAGAGCGAGAACAAAGAAGGAGTCTTGGAGCTCATCCACTCATATGTATGTGGCTCAATGCCATCAACCTCTCTTTGTGGGTATGTATACTATGTGTCATTTATTGATGACTATTCTCACAAGACTTGGGTTTACTTCTTGAAATCAAAAGATGAAGTGTTTGGAAAATTCAAGGAATTCAAAGCCTTGATAGAGAATCTCTCTGAAAGAAATATCAAGATACTCAGTTCAGATAATGGAGGAGAATACACCTAAAATTTTTTTGTAAGATTTTGGAGAAGTCGGAATTAAGAGGGAGTTGACCACTCCTTAAATCCTCAACAAAATGGTGTAGAAGAAAGAAAGAACATAACTATAATGGAAGCAATGAAGACTATGATCCATGATCAAGATCTTCCAATGCACTTATGGCCAGAAATAAAAAGAATAACAATGTATGTACAAAATAGATTATCCCATAGTGCACTTGGGTTGAAAACCCTCGAAGAAATGTTCTCCGAAAAGAAGCCAGAAGTAAACCATCTCAAGATATTTGGCTGTCCAGGGTTTGTACCTATTCCAGAAGAGAAGAGAACCAAGATGGACCCTTCAGGAAAGCAGGGAATAGTTTTTGGATACTGTGAGGTCTCAAAGGCCTTAAAAATTTATATACCAAGTTACCATCATATTGAGATCAACAGAGATGTAACCTTTGATGAAGATGCAACACTCAAGAAATCAAGGAGATGCCATCTTGAAGAAGTATATGAAGAAGAACCTGTAGCTCCTAGAGTTGTAGAACTAGTGAGGGAAGTCATAGTTTACCCTGATGATGAGATTCAAGAATATCATGATATGATAGAATCTCAAGAACCTCCCCAAATGACGATCTCTCAAAAGAGAAAGCCAAACTAGGCGATGTAACTTATTCAAGATGGAGAGAAGTATGGTGCCTCAGAAGGAACCATGAGACAAGCTAAGAAAACTAATCCATTCTCTAGTTATATGGCTTTGATGTGTGATCTCATAGAGAAGGAGCCTACTTGATTTGAAGAATCCATTCAAAAGAAAGAATGGGAAGATGCCATGACAAAAGAATACCAATCAATTATAAAGAATGATGTATGGGAAATAGTTCCTAGACCAAAGATAAAATATGTGGTATCTTCCAAATGGTTATACAAGATAAAACATGTTGCTGATGGAAGGATTGAAAAATATAAAGCAAGGTTTGTAGATCATGGATTTTCTCAAAAGGAAGGCATTGATTAAGAAGAGACATTTTCTCTTGTTGCAAGATACACTTCAATCACAACCATCGTATCCCTTGCAGCTAAGATGAAGTGAAAGTTACACCAGATAGATGTGAAAAGAACCTTCTTAAATGGTGTCATTGAAGAATAAGTGTATACAGAACAACCTCAAGGGTTTGAAGTTGAAGATAAAAAAAATCATCTCTAAAGATTGAAGAAGGCTCTATACGGATTGAAGAAAACTCTTAGAGCTTGGTATGGCAGAAATGACAGTTTCCTGACGAGATTGGGATTTACCAAGGGTAAAGCTGATTCAAACCTTTACTTCAAGGTTATGAATGATGAGCCAGTTATATTGTTGTTGTATGTGGATGGATTATTCTTAACTGGAGAAGAAAATCTCATCACTGTTAAATTAAATATTAGTTTATAATGGTCGATTAGAAATTAGACTTAAGCATTAATGAAGTCAAAGTGACTTTAGGTTAATTTATTTGCTTTTAGGTCAGATATTTTCTTTTAGGTTATATTTTCACTTTATCCCACATTCATAAAGTGGTTTGAATATACTTGATTGTAACCTATATAAGAAAGTTATTTGCTCTCTTATTTAATGATATTGAATAAAGACACATAACCTTATTCAAGTTATCTTGGTTTCTGTGTGTGCTCGATTTCCGTTACATGGTATCAGAGTAGGGTTAGGGCCACGGAGTCTGGGAGCGCATGAAGACCTAGGGACTGCTGTCGGCAGTGACAGATTGAGGGATCGCCAACATAGCACACTCAAGGAGCCGAAAGGGTTTAAGATCAGCTGAAGCTGTGTTCATTTGATTTTTTGGTTTTAAAAGCTAGGTTTGATTTTTTTTTGGGTTTTTTCGGAAAAAATTGCGGTTTTAAAGCCAGGTTCATGGAGTCAAATTCAATTTTTTTTAAGGGTTTCGGGGATGACTTTTTTTTTGGGCTGGATTTTTTAAAAATTAAAATCATTCGTACATCGTACGAAATTGATTTTAGTAGCAACAATCATTGATTTCTGAAGATCAAACCGCACGAAAAAATCCGTACAGATTTTTACACAACAACTTTTTTTTGTCGTACGATAATTTAATTCTGGATCCCAAAAATTTAATTGAGCTGTATGAATTAATTCATCTGTACATAATTGATTTGCAGCATATGGAAAATTTAATTCAGCAGCCAGACCGTACGGATCAGCCGTACAGTCCGTACGAACTGCCATTTGTTTTTGCTAATCTCTGCAATTTATGAGTTTTAACTGAAATTTCGCTCATTTTTTGTCAATTTGGACGGTTTGGAGAACAAATTGGCATGTTCTTACCCAGATTGGTGCCCAAATTCGAATATCTGGTGTTTTTTACTGCTAATTTCTTGATTTTTTTAGCAGATTTGAGCAGAAATTGGTTGATTTGGAGTTGGTTGAGGGAAGATTGCAGGTATTTTGCCATTATTTATCTGCTAAGTTCAGTATTGTACGATCATCTATGGCTAAATTGACCAACATCATGTTGGAAGGCAACCATAAGTTCTCTGGGAAGAACTACAATACCTGGAAGCAACGCATGTTGGCCATTTTTGCATATCGATGCCTGTCAGATGTTGTTCTGGGCACAAGTCCTCGTCCCACAGTTGCAGGTAAAGACCAGGACAAGTTTGATGGCCAATATAGAGAGGCCATGATGCTGATCAAATTGTCCGTGACAGATGAGATTCTAACTGAGGTTTAGAATGGGAAGACTGCTACAACAATCTGGAAATAGTTGAAAGAGACTCATGAGATTTTAGATAAGGGTCGAGCATTCTTTTTAAAGAATATGTTGTTCTCGATCAAGATGAGTGAGGGTGTCTCTCTCCAAGAGAACTTACTCAAGATCAAGGACATCCATGAGAAGTTGGATGCCATTGGTCGGAAGATGACAGAAGAGGACATGGTGGTGTTCACACCGAACAACTTGCCAGGGTCCTACGAGCACTTCATTGAGACCTTAAACATCACAACTACAGACGTTGACCTGGAGTTTGGAGAGATATCCAATAAGATCTTGCAACATGATAGGTGGAAGAAGCAGTTTGGGAGCAACAGTGAGACATAGGGTTCATAGCAGGCCTTTGCAGCTAAAGCTAAAGGCAAAGGCAAATGGACAAGGAAACCTGGTCTAGGAAATGGTGAGGATGCCACCAAAAGCCCGAAGACCATCACTTGTCATCACTGTGGAAATATTGGCCATATGAAGAAGCACTGCAGAAAGTGGTTGGCAGATCAGAAGCACAACCAGGGAGGGTCTCAGCAGAAGGCCCATGTCGCAAAGCACACAGAGGAGAAGGAGGTATCCTTTTATGCCTTTATGGCCTATACACAAGCAGATCAGTCCAAGTCATGTTCTTGGTTTGTTGATTAAGGTGCATCCAAGCATTTCACCAATCAGAAAGATTTTTTCAAAGAGTTTACACCTAGTCCATCCAAAGACTTGGTGATCTTCGATGGAGGCGAGGAGTATACTATAGTCGATAAGGGGAATGTTTAGATTTCCTTCGGAGGAAAGATGCTTATGTTTCTCAACGTCCACTATGTGCCAGGTATGGAGCTTAATATGCTCTCAGTTAGTCAGATTATGAGGCACTCTCCTCACTTGGATTTCAACTTTAGCAATCACAAGTGATATATCGTTGACAAGAATACCAAGAAGATCGTTTCTCTTGGTGTGGAGGACCATGGTCTGTTCAGATTGGTGGATATTGGGTAGGGCAGAGAGCATGCACTGGCAGCGAAGTGTGCATCAGAAATCTGCACACTATGGCATCAGAGGTATGGGCACCTCAATTTTACCTACCTCTCTCAGTTGGCACGAGAGAAATTGGTGGATGGACTTCCAGACATTCAACAAAAGATGCAGGGAGTTTGTGGAGCTTGCCAGGCAGGGAAGAAACATCGAGCACCATTTGATGAAGGACAATCTTGGAGAGTGTAGAGGGTCCTTCAGCTGGTTCATGTAGATGTATGTGGACCAATGAACACAACATCAATCACCGATGCCAAGTATTTCCTTCTGTTTGTTGATGATTTTAGTAGGAAAATGTGGGTGTATTTTTTGAAGTTGAAGTCTGACGTGTTGTCATATTACCTCTCTTAGATCTGATAATGGTGGATAATTATTCTCCAAAGAATTCAATAATGTTTGTGCTAAACATGGGATCAAGAGACAATACACCACACCCTATACTTCACAGCAGAATGGGGTGGTTGAAAGGCGAAGCTGCACTATCACAGAGATGTCCAGATGTATGTTGCATAACAGGTGTGTTCTTAACAGGTTTTGGACAGAAGCAGTGTTCACAGTAGTGTACTTGCTGAATAGATCTACCATGATGGTGGTAAAGTAAAAGACTCCTAAGGAAGCATGGTCTAGAAGAAATCCCAAAGTAAGTGACTTGAAGGTCTTTGGTTCTATTGCTTACACTTGGATTCCAGTTGCAAAACAAACCAATTTAGATCCGAAGAGTAAGAAGATGATGCTTACAGGGTACAACGACACCCATAAATCTTACATATTAGTTGATGTTGACACTGATAAAGTGAGATTTAGCAAAGATGTTGTTATTGATGAGGAGGTTGGACCCTTCCATACTCCTCCCACATTCAGAGTTACTGAGCAACCAAAAGTCATTGAATATTTAGGTGTCAAGCTTCCGATAGCTCCACCTGAAGGGGGGAAAGATTATGAGCATGATGATGAGGAGTCATAGTAGGATGAGTCTCCTAGGTTAGTTAGATCAGTACATTCTGAAGAAGGAAGCCCAAGTCATGGTGGAAATACTGACTTGGCAACCAGAGATTCCAAAAGACCCAAGTGGTGGCACAACACCATTGGAGATGTTCGGATAAGAGAGATGATCGAGGGAAGATCATCATGATGTAAGAGTAAACAACATACTGGCACAGTCAACTTTACTCTTATGGCCAATATTCAGGAGATCTATGAGCCTCATGTATTCAAGGAAGCAAAAGGAAGACTTGAATGGGAAAAGGCCATGGAGGCCGAACATGAAAGTTTGATGAAAAATCAGACTTGGGATCTCACAGTTCTTCCATCAGGGAAGAAACACATTGGATGAAAATGGGTGTACAAGGTCAAGTACAAGGCATATGGTACACTTGACAAGTACAAAGCATGGTTAGTTGTGAAAGGATTCTCTTAGCGAGAAGGCATTTACTATGAGGAGAATTTTTCTCCTACAACGAAGATGAGAACTATTCGTCTTGTTCTAGCCATGGAAGCACAACAAGGTTGGAAGGTCCACCAAATGGACGTGAAAAGTGCCTTCCTCAATGGAGATTTGAAGGAAGTGGTATACATGTGCCAACTAGAGGGGCTTCAGGTTGTAGGGAAGGAGCATCTAGTTTGCAGACTAAATAAGGCTCTATATGTTCTGAAACAGGCACCGAGGGCATGGTACATCAATATTGATAGGTATTTGTTTCAACAGGGGTTCCACCAGAGTCCTTCAGATTCCAACTTATATGTCAAAAGATTTGGTAATGACATCATTCTTCTGGTTGTTTATGTGGATGATATCATTATTAAAGGCAGTGACGAAGATGCAATTACATGGATCAAATCCAACATGAGCAGAGCATTTGGCATGACAGATCTAGGCCTCCTACACTATTGTTTGGGAGTAGAAGTTTGGAAAACAAGGAACAACATTTTTATCTCACAAGCAAAGTATGCCAGGATTTTGCTGGATAAGTTCAAGATGGAGGATTGAAAAATCTCCCCTACACCTATGGAGAAAGGGCTGAAAATTTCAGCCAAGACTGATTCAAAGGCAGTCAGTGAGTCACTATACAGACAGCTAGTGGGAAACTTGATATATCTTACAACCACTAGACCTGATTTGAGTTTTTCTATGAGCTTCATTTCCAGATTTATGACAACGCTGAAAGTAGAGCACTGGAAAACAACGAAGTGAGTGATGAGATATGTGAAAGGGAC
>ML782463.1:101316-136552 GCA_009831015.1 Picea engelmannii | reverse complement strand
TCAAAGTGACTTTAGGTTAATTTATTTTCTTTTAGGTCAGATATTTTCTTTTAGGTTATATTTTCACTTTATCCCACATTCATAAAGTGGTTTGACTCTACTTGATTGTAACCTATATAAGAAATCTATTTGCTCTCTTATTTAATGAGATTGAATAAAGACAGATAACCTTATTCAATTTATCTTGGTTTCTGTGTGTGCTTAATTTTCATTACAATCACTGATTGTAAGAAGAAGCTCGTTACACAATTTTAGATGAAAGACCCAGACCTAATGCATTATTTCTTATATATTGAGGTTTGGAAGAGCCTAGAGAAGATATTCCTTAACTAAGGGAAGTATGCAATTGAAATGTTGAAGAGATTCAACATGTTGGAGTGTCAATCCATGAACACACCCATGGAAACAAAGTTGAAACTCCTGGTTGATACTTCGTCAGAATTGCTTGATGCTACACTATACAGATAGATCATTGGATCATTGATGTATTTGAAAAATACCAAGACAAATATATGTTTTGCTGTGAACACCTTGAGTCAGTATTTGGTATAGCCCGAACGTGTTCACCTTGTTGTTGCAAAACATGTGATGAGATACCTTAAGGGTACATTGGAATTTGGTCTCTGTTATAATGTAGATCATGACATCAAATTGATTGGTTATATCGATTCATATTGGGTTGGAAGTGTTTCTAATAGAAAGAGCACTTCAATATGTTGTTTCATTTTGGGTTCAACCATGACTTCATGGCAGAGTAAGAAGCAATCCAATATTGCTCTCAGCACGACAAAAGCAGAATACATTGCTGCATGTTCCGCCAGTTGTGAAGTCATATGGCTTCAAAAGTTGTTGACATATCTATTTGATCTGGATATGGAATCAACCGTGATTCTATGTGATAAACATAGTTGCATAAAGATGATGGAGAACCTATTGAACACTCAACACACCTTAAAAGCCTTATCAAATTTTGTCACTTTTTGGGTACCACTTGTTTTCTTCATTTGTCTGACTCGATTTCATTGTGGGAAATAGTTTATCTTTGTTTGTTTTCATGTCTCTTATCACCTAGTCATGTTTGTCTGAACTTGTGAAGCCTCATGTCTAAAGGGACTTAACACCCGAATTAAGAATCAACAACTAAACACTGCACCTAACGTTCTCAGATTCAACGTTGGAAAGAATTCAAGTGAGTAAAGGAACCACACAAAAACAATTGTCGCCGATACGGTTTCCATGTGGGGTTCTACTTGGTAAAGGATACTTCTCAATCCAAACAAGAAGGGTTGAGACAACTTGAATTCAGGTTCTTGACAGGCCGATTCCGCAAGCATGACCCTAAAGGCCTGGTCCTCCAACATGCTTCGCAAGTATCATCCTGCTGGCCATATGCTCATGATAAGTTTGAGGATGAAATATTCATAGAGAGCGCCCAGGACTGGGATGAGGTGGTGCAGAGTATGGCCAACCCAAACATGACCAGGTTCAAGGCCATGAACGTGGACGAATAGGTGCAAACAATAGAGTAGTCAGCTCAAGAGGCCCTCAGAGCCAGGGAAGAAATCAGAGCGATAGAGACAACAGAGGCACAAAGAAGGGTTTTTTTATTGAATTCAGAGGCACAAACAAGGGGATTTTTGTTGATGGCAGAAGCACAGAGAGTCATTGATCAGTTTCAAAATGACCCATATCTCGTAGAGATGATGAGGGTTCCCGCAAACAACCCAATCACAAGAAGGGGAGAGCCAAGTGGCTTAGAGTTGTTACAACTTGAAGGAATCACCGAGCCACAAAAACCTGAAATTAGAGCACCACAGATCGAATCACCATGGGGGATTTCGACCCAACCTGAGATATCAAGGACACCATGGAGGACTAGCGTACTAAACCCCTTGTATGATTTAATAAATATCTATGATGATGAGGAGAGTTCAGAGGTTTCCCTGGTGACTCCATTGAAAATCACAGAGGAGAATGAACCGGAGAAAGCATCCACCCTGGTTCCCAATGCCCCAAGTCAGAGCATTTCACAGAAATAACATGAGGTAGAAAGTTCCTTGGATGCTGAGCCATTCGACATACTGGGAACCCCAATGAACAACTTGAGGGATGAGCTAGGATCGGGCGAACAAGGGGAAGATATTTCACAACAGAAAATCGACATCTTGACAGCCGATTACCAAGTAAGTACCAAATCTACCCCTGATTCCTCAATTTTGTCCAGTACATTACCCCCCGATGAGAAACAACCAGAGGCTGAGCCTTCAGGACGTGCATAAGAGGTTCAGGAACCCAGTCTTGAACATATATACACCGTTAGAATCCTGGGAACCACTCTCACTTGGGGAGAGAAACAAATCCCTGAACCCATGGATGAGGTCACCGATATACAAGAAATCTCCTATGACCGAAAGAGGAAATCCATCGTGAAGAGAACCACCAAGAAAAGGAGGCTTACTTTGGGCAATTCCATCCTCATCACCACATAGGAGAAATTGATCAATAGAGAGCATGCCAAGACGTTTGAGCTTATCGACGCAGGAATGGAAATCACACATGCCACCCTGGATAGAGCAAGGAAATATGAAGAGTAGATGGCCATTGCGCTAAAGGAGTTGGAGCATCTGTGCCATTTGGCGAAATACTATCAGAACTCCACACAGGCCACAATATTTTTGAGAAGTGAATTCCAAGATGCCTACAACAAATTCATGAGTGAGCGACACCTTTTCACTGCAAGGATAGCTAACTTCCAAGAAGATACCCTTATGGCACTAGGGACATGCAAAGATATGGAAATATGGTATGAGAAGGCCCACCAAGCGGTGGAAAGGATTGATTACATCAGCGCAATTCAAAAGGGTTGAGACACCAAAGAGCATGACATTCAGGTGCTAAGGGACATCAACATCGACCGTATAAGGAAGTCGATCGAATACTGGGTGAATATGGCCCAAGAACCTCAGTGGGAGATTCAAGAGAAATGGGCCGATTGAAAAAGAAGATGGACCAAGATCAATCGGGCAATGAGAGACATCAGTCTCCCAGAATTCGGCTCACCCGAGGACTTTGTCGACTTGCATGACATAGTAAAATAACATGCAGAACAAGACTCATCGTGGACTGTAGAGATAGAAAAGGCGGAAAACATGGTTCCAGGTCAAGTACAATAGTTCATGGAGCACCCGATCAAGGCTTAGACAATATTACAATAGTTATGTGTTAAAGTAGTCAAGTATTGGGCATGGGCAGTGGAGATAAGGTATCCTTTCGGCCCTGATGGACCAACATAGATTCTCGTATGCTAACACATGCGAGGAAATTTTCGTCAAATGGTCAGAGTATGAGAAGAGCCATCCACTTAAGTGAAACCATTTGATGACTCTTAGAAGAGGGAGAGATGAAAGCACCACGTGGAAATGTTTTTTTTTTACTTATCTTGCACTTTTGATAGTTATTTTTAGTTAATAATTTGTTATAAATAAGAGGATCAACCTGTTAGAAGAGGTCAATGGTTTTGGCAAAGATTGTCAGTTTTGGAATTGTAAAGAACTATTTCGGAACTACCTTAATTGAGAAGTCTTGTTTAGGACCAGAGACAAGTTTTTGTTTTACATCAAAGATGCGTGTGATTGCATCATAAGGAGGAATTACTTCTAACTTTATCTCATGAATGGATGTTGTAATGAGTGAGAGTTTCTGAATCTATTAATAAGTTAGCTGATTCAATATTTTTTTTATAGTTCTTATCTCTAATGATGGAAAATAAATCGTTGTGTTAATGTGTGATTAGTGATTAGAGCTAAGGAAACTAATTTTCTTGCCATCATTTATTGCATATATGTTTTCTTTCGCTAATTGTATCTCAGTCAATAATTGAAATACCAACAAGTTGGTGTATTAGTACTAGGCTTGTTGTAGGTGTAAAAATATTTGTCTGCATGCTCTAGCATGAGGGTTATCCTGAGTTCAACCTTCTCCAGTGGTTATGTTTTCCCCCTTTTCTTTTACCCAACTGGCTTATACCAACACCTATCTTTTATCATACCCTCCTATAAGAGAAAATACAAAAAATAGAACATTCAAACTGAATGAGGAGTTTTCACGAGAAGATATCCTGTAAATCACTACGTATAGCCCATCAATTAATTGGTTGGATCGCAAGATCTGGAGAACCATTATACTATCAAATGTTTCAGAGTCTAATTGGGCCTCGATGGCTCGTTTGGTCCTATTGTTGAGTTAAATGGATTTAGGGCCTCTCAACGGAACCCTGTGTTCCATGACAAGTCAAAGCACATAGAAATACAATATCATTACATTCTTGATATGGTGCAGAGGGGAGCCATATAGCTCCAATATGTTGGCACAGATGAACAGGCTGCAAATGTGTTGACCAAGCTTCCGTCTTGTGTAAAGTTTGAGCACTTTTGAGAAAAGATTGGTATAGTTCGAAACGACCTCCCTGGAAAGGGAGAGTGATGATGATGATACTATGGTATCCTGACAAACAACGAGTAGCTTAGATAGGATTTGATATCCTAGGGGACTGATCACCCCTGGAGATATCCTGAAGGTTTGGTAAGGATGGTCTGTCAGAGTACCTGTGCATGTATATGCTAGCTATGGTCAGTAGTGGTAGCTCCATTAGGATTTTTATAATCCTATGGAATATTTTGATTCCTAGGAATATCCTGAAGGTCTGGTAAGGACGGTCTATCAGAGTACCATGTGGTAGCTCCGTTAGGATTTTATATGGTAGGGAATCTTATGATTCCTGGGAATATCCCTAGGGACTGTCAGAGTACCACAAAATGTTGTTGATACATCTGCCTCAATATATTTCCCCATGATGATGATGATGATGATGTTACTCCAGCCTTCGTGCTATGATGATGTTGTTGTTGTTGTTGATGATGTATTAGCCTCGCATTGATTATGATGTTAGTTCAACCTCGTACTTATGATGTTGTTGTTCTTGATGTTGTATCCGTCTCGTGTTGTTATTGATGATGATGATGCATTAGTGTTCTACTAATTGATGTTGATGCAGATGATGATGATTATTCCATTCCATCTCCATGCTATGGATGATGATGAGAAAAACTTCCGATGATTTATAGATATGCCAGTCAGTGTTCAAGACGAAGATGATGTTTCTATCCTCTCTCTCCGATGATGTTGCATTGTAGAATACCTTCTTGTTAAGGGGGAGTGTTGAAATGTTGTAACTACGAAGTATATTCTACTATTATTGAGTTATTATCTTATAGATCAAATCCCCTTTTGTGGATTGATCATGTCGGGCTTTGTATTATACCAAATCCCCTTTTTTGGATTGGTCAAACCCTAATTATATGTTTCTTATTAAGAAGTCGCTCCCCAGGCCTAATTAAAGTGGTTTTAACCACTAAATGAAGAAGTCAACCCTGCTTGATGAAGAGACACCTCCCTAGCGCTTGCCAGCCAGTATAAATAAGAGAGGCTAATGCCTCATTAGCACACTCACTCAAGTCACTCAATAAGTGAGCAAGTTTGGAGATATCCTCAATTGGTAGAAGAAGGAAGAGAGAGGCGCATTGCTTAGTCTTGATTATTCTCTAGTGTTTGGTCTTTTATCTTAGCATTGCATTGAAAATCTATATTAAAGAATTTTTTGCTGGGTTTTCTCTCCCATGAGGGTTTCACAGGATAAATGTTGTGTAACTTGTGATTGTGTTTCTCACAGTGATCCTACGCATGCTATTTTTATCTAGTAAATTGAAAAGAAACTTAATAGCTACTCTAAAAATTCTCATCTCATCTTCTCAAAGTGTTGATACACAAGTTGTCAGAAATTCAGATAATCAAGGAGTGTCTTCTCTTCTTCCCTCGTCTAAGTACAATATCCTTAATCAATTGGCTAATATCAAAGATTACGCTACTCTTTTGGACATGGTTTCCATCCCATAAAGATAGAAGAATCTTAAAAACTTTATGGAAGGTAAGATTTCTACCATAGCCAATTTATTTGAAGAATCAAAGGAAGAGAAATCAACTGTAAATAACATCCCTTTCTATATTTTAGTAAAAATCATGGATAAAATAGCTCATTGTTTCTTAATTGATGGTGGGTCCGGTCCAAGTGTGATGTCTAAAATTATCATGGAAGAGATTAACTTATCTTGCACTAACGAAAATTCTAGAAGCATGCTCTCTTATAATAGTTTGCAACAATAAGCTGTAGGTGAAATCAATGATGTAACCTTAGTTTTGTGCGCACATCCCGAGATAAGAACAACCCTCAACATCCAAGTAATTGATATGCCAGTGAGTAACTACTCAATTATTTTGGGAAGGGATTGGAAAGTCTTAACTGGTGGATACCTTTCATTTGATGGAACACATTTTTTCGTCCCTTGGAACTGAAAGAAAATTATAGTCCTTAGGGAAAGAATAATTTCACTGTATATAGAGAGCATTTCTCAACCTAATGTAAATTATCTCGAAGAAGATTTGGGTGTGTACTCTATATTTGATGATGAAGGTGATACTATGCTTGAACTAGTTGATTTTGATGATGGCATGTGGCACATGCATTTCGATTGCTCATGTTCAAACAAAGGTAATGGAGCCGACATCATTCTATATTCTCATATAGGTAAAATCCATAATTTCTCTTTTAGGTTGGAATTTGCTTGCACAAACAATGTCACCAAGTTTGATGCCTTATTGTTAGGCATAAAAAATGCATATAACCTTGGTTGTGGCCACCTTACAGTTTTTGGTGATTTGGAACTTATTGTGCATCTTGTACATAAGATTTATTCACCAAAAAATAATTTAAACATTATACTCAAACTGTTTGGATGCTGATTTCAAATCTGTTATCATTTAACATCACTCATGTTAAGAGAGAACTTAATTAATGGCTGATAGGTTAGTTGTTTTTGCAACATCCCCTACCTGACAACTTTTACCTCAAAGACCTGACCGTATGTTCCAATCTCTAGATCGTCCTCACATCCATGATAACGTAGAATCATGGAAAGTTTCCCCAAGGGATGAAGGCATTTTCGCTTTATACAAAATGAACTGTTTAAGCCCAAACAAATCATCTCTATTGAATATGACAAATTTCCTAAAGGCTCGACTCCTTTCGAAAGTTCATTTTCATCAAGTGATGTAGGAAACAAAGAAACACATAAGGAAGAGTAGTAAAAAAGGAGAGTTGGTGATACTATTTCCTTGAATATTGAGACACCCGAATCTCCAAATATCATAAAATTAGGTGCCCATTGTTTCGATGAAGAAAAAATGAAATTCACAGAATTACTTCGTGAATTTCAAGATGTTTTTTCCTGGTCATACGTAGATCTTCATGGTTTTGATCCTGGTCTCATACAACATGCCATTCCTATTAAGGAATGGATAAACCAGTTAGGCAAAGACATACCTATTAACCCTGTGCTCGAAGCCACTATTAGAAAATAATTGGAAAAATTGATGAAAGCTAATATAATATTTCTAGTTAAGTATTCCGACTAGGTTTCAAATCTGGTCACTGTTCGAAAAACTACTGGTGAGATCATATTGTCTGTCGATTTCCATGCATTGAATATAGCAAGTGTCAAAGACCATTTCCCACTTCTCAATATGGACATGATTCTACAATAGGTTGAAGGGTGTGAAATGATGTCCTTTCTTGACGGTTTCTCCGGGATAATCAAATCAAGGTAAAAATCACTGATAGGTATAAAACCACATTTACCACACGGTGGGGAACATTCGATTATGAACACATCACTTTTGTCTTATCTATTGCAGGTGCCACCTTTCAAATATATATGAAAATATATTTTAACAATATAATCAATAAGATTATCCAAGTTTATCTTGATGATTTGACTTCTTATTCTAAAAACCAACTGGATCATTTTGGTCATCTTAGAAAGTTTCTCATGCACTGTAGAATATTTGGCATTTCTTTAAATCTTTCCAAATCTATTTTCAGTGTCACGAAGGGAAAGATCCTTGGTCATATTCTTTCCGATTCATGGATAAGCATAGATCTCGAGAGAATTACTACCATTCTAAACCTCCCTGCCCCCACTTCTAAGAAAGAAGTTCAAGCTTTCATGGGCATTATTAATTTTTTCCATAGATTTGTTCCTGATTTTTTTTTCATGGTTAAAATAATCCAAAATATCCTGAAGCAGGGTCGTTCTTTTTCTTGGACATATGAGGTCGATAATGGTTTCCTTAGGATTAAGAAAACAATCATTTTCGCACTAGTTCTGGCGAAACCCGATTTCGAGAAAGACTTTATCATATATACCAATGCCACTGAGGAAGCAATTTATGCTATCCTCTTACAATGTGATGATCAAAATAATGAAAAACCTGTAGCCTACTTTAAAAATTTCAGACCCCAACCCGGTTTCAAGTCTCACCGAGACACATAATTAAATGCCCAAACCACATTGCACATTTACTGCTGCAAATTAGTAAGCATGAAATTAAATCCCCAGAACTAAAACACAAGAAGTCTGCTACAACACTTTAACCAGAAGTAAATAACACACAAAAAAAATTCAACACAGAGATTTGAGCTACAAATTCAGACCTTGGAAAAACCCACAAAGGGGAAAACCAGTGAGAGAGGGGAGACTTTTATTATTAAGAGAAATGAGAGATATTTACAACAGACATCTGCAATAATTAATACACACACTTATCTCGTTTTCTGTGCATAAACTCAACATAGAAAATAGTTCCAAAACTGCTCCTTGATTTATGTGCCCAAAAATCCATACAATACAGTCTCACTGCTGCTGCTGTACTTTGCCTCGATTTTTTTACTCATAAATCTGTACAATATGGTCTCACTGGTGTGCTATACTTTTCCTCAATTTCTGTGCTCATAAACTTCCTTGGAATTCATGCCACAATCTGCTCATGTGGTCTCTCTCCCAGCTCGACTCTCTCAAGCTCTTGCTCTCTCAAACTTTAGGAATGAATGAATGAGAGTGCCTTAGTCTCTAAGTAGACTTGGTGGAGGAAACTGAAGAGTCATGACTTTTCATTTTCCCTCACAAAATTCCAAAAGTTACATTTAATTTTATCTCTCATAAAATTAATTTCCAGAGACCTATTTTGGACACTTTCTCACCCCTAGGCACCTAGGTGATGAGAAACACTTGTCCTTGGTACTTTTATTTAATTAATTTAACACTCCCTTTTACTGAGGAAAGTGTTCCTCACCACCCTAAGCTTATCTCTGAAAGGCACAGACTTTCCTTTCCCCAAATATTTTGTGAGGATGTCCGCCATCTGCTCATCGATGGAAACATACTGTAGCTCAACTGCTCCTCTCTAAACATGGTATCGTATGAAGTGATATCTAATCTCAATGCGTTTATATATGTCATGGAAAACTGGATTCTCAGAGAGTTTAATGCAACTCTAATTGTCACAGTAGATCATCGTGGGTCTCATATCCACACCAAATGATCCAACTAGCAACTTGTGAAGCCAAATGGCCTCACAACTAGCCTGACTGGCTGCCATGTACTCAGCCTCAGAAGAACGCAAAGCCACTAAATTTTTCTTCAGACTAAACCAAGACACCACTACTGAGCCCAATCCAAAGAAACAACTTGAGTTACTCTTTCTGTCACTAACACATCCTTCCCAATATGAATTTGAATAGCCAATCAACCGAACTCCATCGCCTCTCTCATATTTCAGGCCAAAATCCATTGTACCCTTAAGGTACATGAGCACATGTTTTGTTGCAATTCAATGTACTCTCTGATGCTCCACCATAAAATGACTAAGAGAGTTAACAAAAAAACAAAGATCTAGTCTTGTGTTGACCAGATACATCAGTGAACCAATCAACTCACGATACAATGTGGGATCAACCAACTCTATCTCAGAAGAATGTAGCTTCTTCCAGTTGGTTTTCATAGGTGTGGACATGGGTCTACAATCCTCCATCCAGAATCTCCTCAGAATCTCATCTTCATATCTACCCTGTCCTAAAAAGATATTCCCATCCTCCTGCAAAACCTCCAACCCCAAGAAGTAGTGCATTATCCCAATGTATTTCATCTCGAATTCTGAAGTAAGGCTCTCCTTGCAACCAACTATGAGTCTCTTAGCCCCTATAATAAAGAGATCATTCACATATAACACAAGAATGAGAGGATCACCTCCAACTACAATGAAGTACATGTTAGGATCCGCCTCACTCTTCACGAAACCCATCTGCTGCAAGTATGTGTCTATCATGGAGTACCAAGCTCTAGGAGTTTGCTTCATCCCATACAAGTCCTTCTTCAGCCTGCATACATGAGAATCACTCCCATGCACCTCAAATCCACGTGGATTCTCAATATAAACCTCCTCTTCAATGAGACCATTCAGAAATGCGGTCTTCACATTCATTTGATGGATTTTCCAACCCATCTCTGCTGCAATGGAGTTCACTTCTCTAATAGAGGTGTATCTAGATACTGGAGCAAAGGTCTCATCATGATCAACTCCCTCTACCTGTGAGAAGTCCCGAGCCACGAATTGAGCCTTGTACTTCTCAATTCTTCCATATGCAACAAACTTGAGTTTGTACAACCACTTGGAAGTCACCACTGACTTCCCCTCAGGTCTAGGAACCACCTCCCAAACGTCATTATTCATGATGGAATCATACTCTTCCATCATGGCATCTCTCCAAACCTCCCGATCAACTGCCTCCTCAAAGGTGGAAGACTCAGACTCTTTGATGTTGCTCACCATCACAATATAGCTACAAAACCCCTCTGGAGGTTTACTCTCCCTCATAGCCTGCCTGGGATTCCCCATTGAACCTCGTGCCTACTTTAAAGTGTCCTGAAGCCACTTGGGATTACTCCTCTCTAAAGTAGTGTCCCATGGAGGGGACTCTCCCTGCTCAACCCCATCACTTGAAGACTGTGAACTGAAGTAGAATATGGAGAACTCAACCCTGAAACCTGTGGACCAGTAACCTGTTGTTGAAATATTGTAACTGCAAAGAGTATTCTATTTATTATTGATGTATTATTGATTAGATGAATCCCCTTTTGTGGATTGATCATGTCGGGAATTGTAAATGACCAAATCCCCTTTTGTGGATTGGTCAATCCCTAATTGTAACATGCAAATTAAGAAGTCATCCCCCAGGCAAATTAAAGTGGTTATAACCACCCAGAAGGAGAAGTCGGCCCTGCTAGTGAAAAGACACGTCCTTTCAACAACTGCTAGATTGTATAAATAAAGGAGGCTAGCGCCTCATTTGTTCACTCACTCACTTAATCATCCAGAGCACAAGTTTGGAGCTACAGTTGGAGAAGAATAAAGAGAGAGAGGCACATTACTTGGAGAGGACTTTTTGTATTGCTTGGTTCATTCTCTTGGCATTGTATTTCCTATCTATATTAAGGAAGTTTTTGCTGGGTTTTCTCCCCCAAGAGGGTTTCATAGGATAAATGTTGTGTATCTTGTGATTGTGTTTTTCTCAGTGATCCTATATATGCTATGGTTATCTAGTAAATTGAAAAGAAACCTGATGATAGCTTAAAATCTAACATGGTATCAGAGCTAAGTTGAAGAGAGCATCTTTCACAGGAAAAATAAAAACGTCACTGTTGTCGTACAAGAAAATTAGGGCTTTTTATTGAAGAGGAATTTCAGCCCAAAAGTCATCTAGAAAAGTGTGCCCTAGCCCAAGGAACTCTTTGGCACCTTCCGTGCACCTTTTCAGTGGATATAACTCCCAGAAAGTGAAACCCTAGTTTTCACCAGTACCAGAAGTACCAAAAAACCAGAAGCACCAGAAAACTAGAAGTACCAAAGAACTAGAAGTACCAAAAAACCAGAAGCACCAGTCCAGAAATCCACTGGTCAAGTTTGAGGGGGAAAAATTTGGATTTTCAGAAATCTGACTATACCAGCTTACTCGCCTCAGCTCAGCTTAAAAATTTGAAGTTTGAAAAATTAGGGTGTCCTCATAAAACCCTAAGTTGCAGTTGCAGTTTCAGAATCAATTGCAATATCAATTGCAGTTGCAGTATCAGTTGAAGTATCATCTGTAGTACCAGTTGTAATCACCCTTGAAGTCTTTAAGAGTTGGTAATTATTATCACTGCTACTATATGGTGCCACTACATGCAAATTCTATCAGAGGTATGTACTCACATATGTTTAAATTGTTAATCTTTAAAGGGTATTTGCAGGAGAAGGGATATATTTCCATATATCTAGAAGGAACTCAAGATCCAACACATTCACAGGGATAATGCAACCCAAGTTTGATTATTCTAAATATGCATCTATTTGTTATGACATTATTTTGATCTAGGTTGCATGTTGAAGTTATGACCATCATACTAAACTTTGATCAAAATCTAAGTCAAAGTATTAGATTGATTAAAGTTAAGATCATATAGTTTATTCTCTAACCCAATCTTCTGTCAAGATAACATATTGTCCTAGTACAAAAGACAAGTTGAATAAAGCACCTGTCATCTTGAGTGAAGGAGACTTGGAAGAAAAGAAACACACTCATTCTCGAGGACAAGACACCAGGTTCTAGGTTTGATTAATTAAGTCGATAAGATTCAAAGTTGCACATGACAAGTTGATAACTACCCCTTTACAAGTAAACACTATAGTTGAGATAGCAGTCTTTGAAAAGTATTATACTTGGTAGGATGCGATCATATTGAGATAAATGATTAATGTAATCATTTGCCAGATACAACTAACATCTCCTCTAGGAGAAACTTCTTGTGTTAGTTCCAGGTTTCCATGGAGGAATGTTTGATCACAATACTATAAGAGTGTTGACCTGATTTCGTATTGTATTTCTTACTTTTGATCTTTTGCTTCAGACATGTCACAAGTGATGTCTCTAAAGGATATATTGTGATGATTATTCATGTCTTTGTTTTATCTACTATTATCAAAAGTGTATTATTCTTGCTTTCTATTTTGTTGACCTTGTTTCATGTCACAGGTGATAACCTTGAGGAAGCTATAGTGAAGGTAGCAGAAGGCAACATATTATATGAGATATGAAGCAGACTATGTACATGACCATATACACTCATCTACCAAAGAATATGACGAAGAAGATATCTTTTGAGATTTAGAGTATCTCATATGAAGATTGATTGAAAGAAGCAGAAGGCTCCAAAGATGACTGACATTAGAACAATAAATCACATCATAATTGTTCAAAGGTTAATGAAGTCACCTTGATGGGAAGCAAAACTCGTTTGAATCCTGACTCAGTCTTTAATATTTAGACTTGGTATTCAACACCAAGTATACCCTGTAAGAAGAAATCAAGAGTAAGCTTGATCTCAGAAAGGATCAGATGAAGATACAACTTCCAGGACTGGGAGACAGATCGTAGCTTCAGAAACTTCTAGGAGATATGAGAAGACTAGATCATAGCTTCAGAAACTTCTAGGAGATCTGAAATCTCTTGGGAAGATTCCCTTGTTTCAGTACCAGAGAAAGAATCCAATCAAAAAGACTAGGATATGGATTCTTCTGTGAGACTAGAAGAGAAGTCAATATTGACTTCTAAAATTGATCTATACAGATCAAGCATGTTGCAGATGTAAAAATCCCGATGTGTTTCTAGAGGATTCTCCCAGCAAGAGGGAGAAGACTATGAAAAGACACTTACTCCAGTAATGAAGAAATAGTTCCAATATTTATGAAGACAACCAGAACAACCATGATTCATATATAGTACGAGATGCAGGGGGAGCAATACCCATATTTAAAATTGATTGGAAGTTGGTGCATTACATTAGTTGGGTCATGGAGACATGAATAAAATAAAATATAGAGTTACCTCCATGAAAGAAGAAGAGCTACCTTCAGTATCAGTTATTGAGCCACTCTCAATTTCAGATGAAGCTATTACCGTGGTAGAATAAGAGGAGTTACTCACAGATTTCAGCAGTCACAGTGAGAATGGAGCAACCATTCTCAACTTCAGAGAAGCTGTAGGTGCAGAGTCCCGGTTTTAGAAGGAATGGTTGTAGAGGGAGTAAAGGACATACTCCCAGACAGTGAGACAAATAATGCTTTGCAGAAAGAACATAGAGCTAGCACATGATTGTGCATATTGAGTTGCAACTGAGCAAGTGTACCAGATTGGTACAAAGTGATGTGAAAAATTTGATTTGAATTTGAAGACAAAAAGACTCTGGTCCGCAAGTTGAAGAAGGCTTTGTACGTGTTGAAGCAAGCTCCTAGAGCTTGGTATGGAAGAATTGAAAATGTCCTGACAAGATTGGGCTTTACCAAGAGTAAAGTTGATTCTAACCTTTATCTCAAGGTTATGAATGATGAGCCAGTGATGTTACTACTATATGTAGATGATGTATTATTGACAAGATGAATAAAAGCTCATCACAGATTGCAGAAGAAGCTCGCTACAGAGTTTGATGAAAGACCTAAATGTATTATCTCTTAGGTCTTGAAGTTTGGCAGAGCACAGAGAAGATCTTCCTTAACCAAGGGAAGTATGCAGTTAAAATGAAGAGGTTTGACATGTTGAAATGTAAATCCATGTACACACCCATGGAAACGAAGTTGAAGCTCCTGGTAGATACCTCGTCAGAATTGGTTGATGCTATTTTGTATAGAAAAATTATTGGTTTAGTGATGTATCTAACGAATACTAGGATAGATATATGTTTTGTCTTGAGTTAGTACCTGGTAGAACCCAGACGTGTTCACATTGTTGTTGCAAAACATATGATGAGATACCTTAAGGGTACATTGGATTTTGGTCTCTATTATACTAGAGATCATGACTTCAGATTGAGTGGTTACACCGATTCATATTGAGCTGTAAGTTCTTCTGATAAAAATAACACTTCAAGATGTTGTTTCAGTCTGGGGTCAGCCATGACTTCATGTCAGAGTAGGGAGAAATTCAACATTGCTCCGAGCACGACAGAAGCATAATACATTGTTGCATGTTCCACCAGTTGTGAATCCATATGGCTTCAGATGTTTTTGATAGATCTATTTGATCTGGATATGGAAGCCACCATGATCCTATGTGATGACCAGAGTTGTATGGAGATGATGTGTTCTATGATGAGTCGAGGCACATAGAGATCTGGTATCACTTCATTCATGATATGTTGCAAAGAGGAGCCATAAAGCTCCAATATGTTAGCACAGATGAACAAGTTGTTGATGTGTTGACCAAACCTCTATCTCGTGTAAAGTTTGAGCACTTTCAGGATAAGCTTGGTGCAGTCCGAAAAGACCTCCCTCGAAAGGGGGAGTATTGTTGTTGTGTTTCCAGTCATGTGTTGTGATTCCAGCCTAGTGCTGAAGATTTCTACCTTTGTGCTGATGTTGTTGAGTTGCCAGCCTAGTGCTAAAGATTTCCAGGTTCATGCTGATGATGATGTGCCAACCTTGTGCTGTAATGCCAGGTTCATGCTAATGATGATGTGCCAACCTTGTGTTGATGATGTGCCAACCTAGTGCTGTGATGCCAACCTCGTGCTGATGATATGCCAGCCTAGTGCTATGATTCCAGGCTCGTGTTGATGATGTGCCAACCTAGTGCTGTGATTCCAACCTTGTGCTGATGATGTGCCAGCCTAGTGCTATGATGCCAACCTCATGCTGATGATGTGTTAGCTTAGTGCTATGATGCCAACCTTTTGCTAATGATGTGCCAACCTCATGATGTGATGTTGTGTGCCAACCTCGTGCTATGATTATGTGTGCCATCCTCATGCTGTGATGATGTGTGCAAGGCTTGTGCTGTGATGATGTGTGCCGACCTCATGTTGTGATGATGTGTTTCTAGTTTCGTACTGTGATGCCAGCTTCATGCTGATGATATTGTGTTGCCAGTCTTGTACTATGATTCCAGCTTCATGCTAATGATATTGTGTAGCCATCTTCATGTTGTGATGCCAACTTCATGCTGAAGACTCTAAGCCTAGTGCTGATGTTGATGTTGCTCCAACCTTTGTGCTGCGATACTGCTGATGTTGATGTTTCTCTAGCCTTCATGCTACGATACTGTTGTTGTTGATGTTGTGTCGTCCTTGTGTTTTTATTGATGATGATGATGTATTAATGTTATACTAATCAATGTTTCTGAAGAAGATGATGATGATGCCACTTCAACTTCTTGCTGAAGATGATGATGATGATGTCACTTCAACTTCTTGCTGAAAATGATGATGATGGTGCCAATTCAGCTTCTTGTTGAAGATGATGATGATGTTACTTTAGCCTCATGCTAAATATGATGATGATGTTACTTTAGCCTCATGTTGATGAGGATGATGATGCTACTCCATCCCATGATGTGAACGATGATGATGAGAAAAACTTCTGATGATTTATAGATATGCCAGTCAGTGCTCAAAGATGTTGTTGATGATGTTGACCCCTCTCTCTCCTGATGATGTTATAGAATACCCTTCTTGTTAAGGGGGAGTGTTGAAATATTGTAACTGCAAAGAATATTCTATTTATTATTGATGTATTATTCATTAGATCAATCCCCTTTTGTGGATTTATCATGTCGGTCATTGTAAATGACCAAATCCCCTTTTGCGGATTGGTCAAACCCTAATTGTAACATGCAAATTAAGAAGTCGTATCCCAGGAAAATTAAAGTGTTTATAACCACCCAGAAGGAGAAGTCAACCCTACCAGTGAAAATACACATCCTTTAAGCACCTACCAGACTGTATAAATAAAGGAGGCTAGCGCCTCATTTGTTCACTCACTCACTTGATCATCCAGAGCGCAAGTTTGGAGCTACAGTTAGAGAAGAAGAAAGAGAGAGAGAGGCACATTAATTGGAGAGGACTTTCTGTATTGTTTGGTTCATTCTCATGGCATTGTATTGGCTATCTATATTAAGGAAGTTTTTTTCTGGGTTTTCTCCCCCATGAGGGTTTCCCAGGATAAATGTTGTGTATCTTGTGATTGTGTTTTTCTTAGTGATCCTATCTATGTTATGGTTATCTATTAAATTGAAAATAAACCTAATAATAACTTAAACTCTAACACCTGTGAGCCTGACATCTGTGGCCTTGTAACCTGTAGTCCATTCGTCATTGAAATTGGTGGACTTGAACTCCGTGTCATTGAAGTCTGTCATGGACTCACCTGAATTTGAGGTGATGACTGCTCACCCCTCTCAGTTCCTTGTGACTTCCTAAAGGCTCCATCGTCCTCAAATCTCACATCCTTTCTCAAATCTGCCTTCCTCAAGGAAGGGATGTATATGCAGAAATCCTTTGACGTTTTGTTATACCCAACAAAGATCACCTTCTCTGCCGTGGGTTCTAGATTTTTCCTCTTCTCAGAAGGGACATGTGAATATGTAAAGCACAAAAAAATCCTAAAGTGTCCAACATCAGTATTCTTCCTAGAGAAAGCCTCCTCAGGATTCTTATCCCCCAAGACTCTGTGTGGACACCTATTCTAGAGATAAACTGCAGTGTTGTAAGCCTCAACCGAAAGAAAAAGTGGTAGTCCCTGATCATGTAACATGGCTCTCACAACCCCAACAATAGCCATGTTCTTCCACTCAACCACCCCATTCTTCTGTGGGGTATATGGAACTATCAACTCTCTCTTGATGCCTTCTCGGGCACAAAGGTATTTGAACTCATTGGAGGTATACTCACCCCCATTCTCAGATCTCAACACTTTGATTTTCCTCCCTGCCCGGTTCTCCACAAGAGATTTGAACTCTTGGAACCGCTGGAAGACTTGTCCCTTGGTATTCATGAAGAAAATTCAATACTTCCGTGAGAAGTCATTAATGAAAGAGACATAATACAAGAACCTAGTCAAAGATGAAGAAGACATAGGATGACACACATCAGTATGAATCAGATCAAATATACCAACTACTTTACTATGACTTCTTGGAAAATAAGTCTTGGTGTACTTCCCAAGAGCACACCCCTTGTGTAGCTCCTGGTGCTATGTACTGAACTATGGGACTCTAGACACAATCTCTCTCAAGATCCTCAATGCCCCATGATGCAAGTGGGCCATCCTTCTATGCCATAACTCACAAAGGTCACTGGTGTTGGTGCCATGAAACAATGCTCTCGAAGGCTGAAACATGAGCTTGTACAAATTCTCATGTCGAATACCAATCACTTTGGCCGAATTGACTAGATATCCCTTGGCATACAAGAGAACTTTCCCATCATGGAACAATACCTCATGCCCCCTATCCTCAATAGTGGAAACTAACACCAAATTTTATTCAGTCCTAAAACATATAGGAAATATCTCAACAACATGGGAGGTGTTGAGGGGTCCTAAATCCCTTTAACTCAACAGTAGGAACCAGACCCACCACCGAGGCCTAATTAGACTCTGCAACATTTAATGGTGGAATGGTTCTCCAGATCTTGCAATTCGGCTAATTAATCAATGAGATTTACATAGTGATTGACATGATGTCTTCTTGTGAATGCTCCTCCTTCAATTCAAGCGTTCTCTTTTTGTATTTTCTCTTATAGGTGGGACCGATACAAGATAAATGCTGGTATAAACCAGCTGGGTAACAAAAGGGGGAAGGACTTAACTACTGAAGAAGGCTGATCTCATGATAACCCTCATACTCAAGCATGCAGACAATGATTCTTACACCTACAACAAGCCTAATACTAATACATTAACTTGATGGTGTTCCAATTATTGACTGAGATAGAATTATCAGAAGAAAACATACATGCAATAAACGATGGCAAGAAAAATAGTTTCCTTAACTCTAATCATGAATCACATATTAACACAAAGATTTACTCTTCATCATTAGAGACAAGAACTATAAAATTATTGAATTAGATAACTTGTCAACAGATTCAGAGGCTCTTACTCATTATGACATCCATTCATGAGATAAAAACATAAATAATTCTTCTTCAGATCCAATCACACATGCTTTTGATGAAAAACAAAAAAAAAACTTTGTCTCTGGTCCTAAACGTGACTTATAAATTAAGGTAGGTCCGAAATAGTTCTTTACAATCCAAAAATGAGGGTCTTTGCAAAAATCATCGACCTTTTCTAACAGGTCGATCCTCTTATTTATAACATATCATTAACTAAAAATAACTATCAAAAGTGCAAGCTAAGTAAAACAAAACATCGCCACATGATGCTTTCATCGCTTAGTCTTCTAAGAGTCATCAAATGGTTTCACTTGAGTGGATGACTCTTCTCATACTTTGACCATTGGACAAAGAGATCATCACATGTTTTGGCATACAAGAATTTGTGTTGGTCCATTGGGGCTGAAAGGATCTCCTTTATCTCTACTGCCCATGCCTGATTCTTGATTATGATAGCACTCGACTGCTGCAACACGGTTCGAGCCTTGATTGAGTGTTCCATGAACTGCTGCACTTGACCTGGCTCCATGTTCGCCACCTTTTATATCTCTGAAGCCCACAATAAGTCTTGTTCGACATGTAATTTTACTATGTCATGCAAGTCGACAAAGTCATTGGGTGTGTCGAATTTTGGGAGGTCGATGTCTCTCATCGCTCGATTGATCTTGGTCCAGATTTTTTCTCACTTGGCCCATTTCTCTTGGATTTCCTGATGAGGTTCTTGGAACATTTTTCCCAGTATTCAACCGAATTCTTTATTCGATCGATGCTGCTATCCCTTAGTACCCAAATGCCGTGCTCTTCGGCATCTCGGACTTGCTGAACTATGTCGATGTAATCGATCCTTTCCACTGCTTGGTGTGCTTTATCATACCATATTTCCATATCTTTTCACGTCACCAACACCATGAGGGTGTCTTCTTGGAAATCGACTATTCCTGTAGAGAAAAGGTGTCGCTCATTTGTGAATTTACTGTAGGTGTCTTGGAATTCTCTTCTCAAGAACACCATGGCCTGCGTGGAGTCTTGATAATATTTCTCCAGATGGCGTAGATGATCCAACTCCTTCATCACAGTAGCCAACTCCTCTTCATCCCTTTTCGGTCTATCTAGAGTGGCATTTGTGATTTCCATCCTTGCATCAATAAGCTCGGATGTCTTGGCATGCTCCGTGATAATCAATTTTTCCTATGTGGTGATGAGGATGGAGCGATCTAGAGTAAGCCTCCTCTTCTTAGTGGTTCTCTTTACGATGGATTTCCTCTTTTGGTCATAGGATATGGCTTGTATATCAACAACCTCATCCACAGGCTCGGGGATTTGCTGATCTCCCCAGGTAAGCATATTTCCCAGGCTCTCGATGGTGTATATCTGTTCAAGACTGGTTTCTTGAACCTTTCTGTGTGTTTTGAATATCTGACCTCTGGTTGTTTCTCATTGGGAGGTAAATTAACAGCTGAAATTGAAGCATCAGGGGCAGGTTCGATACTTATTTGATAATCGACTGTTGAGATGTCGATTTCCTACTGTGGAACTTCTTCTTCTTGTTCACTTGAACCTGGATCATCCTTTAGGCTATCCACTTGGGTCTCAGGTACATCGAGTAGCTCAGTGTCTAGGACACTTTCGACCTCCTGGTCATTCTATGGAAGGCCTTGAATTTGAGCATCAAGAGCTGGGGAATATGCCTTCTCGAGTTCTTTTTCCTCTGTTATCTGCACCAGAGTCACCCATGAAACCTTTGAACTCTCCTCATCATCATAGATGGTTATTAATTCGTGGAGGGGGTTTGGTGCACTTTCTCTCCCTGATGTCCTCACTATATTTGGTTGAGTTTAAACGTCCCCTGGTGATCCGACCTATGGATTTGTAAGTTCAGGGTTATCTAACCCGATGATTTCTTTAATTTGTATTAGCTCTGGGCCACTTGGACCTACCCAGCTCTCAACTGGGTTATTGACAGGGACCCTTGTCATTTCCACGAGGTCTGGGTCGTTCCAAAGATGATCAATTACTCACTGTGCCTATTCCATTAGGATCAATCCCTTTGGTTGTGCGTCCAGTTTCATAGTTAGTCCCCCGTTCTACACCTCTGTGGCTTCTGCTGCTCTGATTTCTTCCCTGGCTCTTAGGGCCTGTTGAGCTGACTGCACTATAGTTTCCACCTGTTCATCCATGCTCATGGCCTTGAACCTGGTCATTTTCGGGTTAGCCATCCTTTGCACCACCTCGTCCTAGTCCTGGGATTTCTCTGTAAATACTTCATCTTCGAACTTGTCATAAGCATACAGACAATAAGACCACACCTGTGAAGCATGTTTCAGGACCAGGCCCTTTGGATCATGCTTGCGGAATCTTCCCATCGGAAATGTGAATTTGATTTGGCTCAACCCTTCTTGTTTGGCTTGAGCAGTTTCTTTTACCAAGTAGAACCCTACATGGAAACCATAGGGTATGAAATCTCATTTCTTGTCCTTGACCAGGGTGGCATTGTATCCTTGTAAGATGGTTTGATAACATATTTCTCCTACTACAAGCCGGTCTGGGACATGATATGGTAGGAGATGTGGTGCTTTGGTGGCCTCGAACACCTTGATGTAGGTGGCACACTTGTCCAAATACCAATGGCCTACCTTGGATATCATCTTTTTGGTTTCCATCGATAGCCTTGGGCACTCCTTAAAAAGAATAAAATAAATTCTGGCGATGAATTCATCGCATATGAGGGAGAAATATTTCTTATACCTGTTTTCCCATAGCATGCTAAAGTAGACGTGGACCAGGAGCTCTGCAACATGCCAGCTCAGATTCATGTCGACGAAGACGTTTCTGGTGCACATAACATTGAGCAAGTATGAAGCCATGTAAAACGCTGGTGCTTCCCCTTCCTTCGGTGCCTGGGCCTGCTGCACACAGATGCTCAGTTTCTTGGATATTATTGCTCCCCAGTTGAAGCTGCACCCAACGATCGCAACTGTGTATGCCAAAGGCATCCATGCCTCTGAAAACCTGTAGAATTATTTCTCTTCATACAATCGATAGATGAGAGGCATCAAATAGACGTATGGCTCCCTTAAGTTAGATGTCCCATACCACCCAGTGCTCCGGTTGGTAAACTTCTTGTCCTCCCTCCACCATGAGGCCATCACCTAGCCGGTGTCGTGGTGTTTGTATAAATTCATGACGAATTTTGTGTTTAGCCGCTCCTCTGGGTCTCTGATTTTGTAATAATTCTGAACTTATACCGGGAGGAAAACTCTGACATGCCCACCATTTTCATCATTGATTAAACAATTCTGTGTGTCTATGTGGTCGATGAGCCACTTCAGAACTTCTATGCAGAGAAAAATTGGGCTTCTTCTTGCCACCATATATAGATACAACCGTTGGATGTTTGGGAACACCTGGTTGTCGAGCGCCCTTACGTATGGATCACTCTGTGGGACATATTATGGGTACTCTTCTCGACTAATCCTATTAAAGAGATCCACCCAATGTGGGAGTACCATCTTGGACCCTGTGCTTTCATTTGTATCTCCAAAGGCTGGGGGATGGACAAAAACCTTCTTTGTTGTTGTCTTGATGACAAGCTCCGACCTAGGGGTGTACTATAATTGCCGCCCAGTTCCCTGAGAAGAACCTTCACCCGTCTTTGGTTCTTTCAAATTTAGTGCTCTTGGTGAGCGTCTGGTGGTTGGCTTTCTCGGTGACATCATTCTTGCAACTTAAACAAAATTTGAGGGACTGTATAAAAAATGAGAAACTCACATACAAATACTACAACCAACGAATTTGTAGACTCAGATACATACCTCTGAAGATTGTTAAAACCTGGTTATTTTGACAATCATAGGATCAATACAACCTTCGAGTTGCTCCTCTTTCTCCTTCGGATGCTCTGGAATTATCTTACACGTAGAATGATTTCGTTTACAACAGATCAAGAGATTTTAAACATGAAAGATCTTACTGTGTCACATCAGCCATTCAATTTGGGTTATGAGTGAATTTTTAATAAATCTTCTGCCGAATCTCTAGAACTTAAATTCATCGTGGGTTGACAACAAAGGCACGGGTGGTGATGTGGTCTATCAATGATTTTAAACATCTGTTTTGATTGGTGCACGAGGTGGCAACTAATGCAAGATTGGGTATTAATTAGCTCAAATGCTCAAAATCTGATCGTATCTAGTGCTAAACCATCCCATCGTGACACTCTTGCAGTGGGTGGATCAGGGTTAGGGGATTGAGGGTGTGCTATGAACGCTTTCGTTGATAACATCCTGTAAATAGTTCTGACGCCGATCGATTTTACCGTACATTGCTGACGCGACAATGCTTATTCGGAGGTGTGACTCGGACCTAGGGAGCCAAGGATAAATCAGGATGGCACTAGACCATACGACCCTCTTACCTGGTAAAGACACGTGGCGTTGAAGACCGGTGACTTAATTCTCTTGTATTAATCGGAGTCGAGATTTTCCTTAAGTTAATCGTTCTAAAGAAAACCTTAGCTTGCCGATGCCGAAAAGTGCCCAGGATTGGCTATCGGTGATAAACCTATCAAAGAGCTTTCATATCGGCTCCCTTGAAAAAGTATTGATGCCGAAAATGCATCAGGGATCGGTGATCGGGAATAAATTTTATCGCGGTCAGAATGTTTGTTGCGATACTTCTAGGTTTTCCTCGATTACGATAAAGTGCGTCAGGAATCGGCTATCAATGATGTCTTTTCGTTCTTTGTTAAAGCCTGTCCCCTCGTCTTTTATCGATTCCAAAGGGGAAACGACTATCAACGATATCTTTATGCGCAAAACAAAACTTCCTTTTGTTAATTCCAATGGAGATCGATGCTCAATGACTGAGGTTTTCCGAGCGGTTCTTTTTCCTTCTTTGAATTCCTTCCGATGGTGACCCTGAGCTTGTTCGGTGAAGTGTTCGGCTGCCAATTCTTTATTCAGGTGTTAAGGCATTTTTAGTCATGAGGTTTCAATAGTTCAAGCAAACTTGAATAGGTGATGAGAGTCATGAAAATAAGAAAAGACAAAACATTTTCAAAAATGAAATCGAATCAGACAGTGTAGAAGATCAATAAGTAAAAATTTGACAGAGTCTTTTTTAGGGTGTGTTGAGTGCTCAACAAATGGCGACTTATTGGGCGAAAGAAGAATCTCTGTTCCTACCTTGGCTCAGCTGATGCAAAAGCTGGTGAGAACTCAACTAGTTTTTATTAGCGCCTATTTTATCCTTGCATTTGAAATTCCCTAGTTGATGCATTCGGGCCTTCCGGTGGGGTTTTCAACCTTTGTTCCACCTTCATTTATTGTAACCCTGACTAACGCCTCCTTTGACAAGAGTCGAGTAAAGAATTGACTGGCCCCATGCCCTTTAGTTATCCTTATTCACTTGCTACAATGTTGCTCCACTTCCTGCAAACATCCATAGCCTCGACAGAGTCACCCCGACGTCACAGACCTTGCTCCGTTTCCAGTGAGCATCCATAGCCTCGGTGGAGTTATCTGCATACCCTCTCCCAGTATGCACTCATTTGATATAGTTGATTTTATTTCGGCAGAATGCCCTGAGTGAGTGGGAGAGGAGGACGTCTGTTATTTGCAAAATGAGATGGTTAAGGTGATTTTTTGCTAGCTCTGTCTTTGAGGTACATGTAGTCATTTTCAGCTTACCACCTTTCCCTTAAGGTTTTACCAAACCACTAGGCAGGCACTTCATCATTTTCCCAAGGTTGTTCATCTGCAGGTTAGATAGAAAACCCTTTAAAACAACCACAGGTATCCCAACGCTTCTTGTGTTGTATGTGAGTGATGAGTCAGGAACATAGTTCGTTATATCTCATGAATTGAGGTCAACCACTGTCTTTCTAAACACAATTTTCAAAAGCGCAGAAGTACTATAGCAAAAAAAAAAAAAATACATTCCGCAATCAACCTACCCTACAATAGAACATCGTGAAAGAACACACACAATATTTTTTTCTTTTTTTAATGAAAATATTGTTTTTGGGCTTGGCCATTCACCAGGAGGGCGTCAGGTTCCCCCTTGGATTCTGAAACCGATACATGCCTAACCCAATTTTCTCAGCCACTTGAAAAGGTCCAAGCCATAGATTCTAAAACTTAGAATGTTTTCCTTTCGGCTCATTTTTTCTGTCCCATTTTAGGACTAAGTCTCCCACTTCAAAATTCTTCTCTTTATCCTGATGCTTATCAAACCACCTTTTAACTATCTGCTGATGAGCTATGAAATTTGAATTTTCTTTCTCCCTTTCTTCTTCCAGCATGAGGAGAGTATCAATTCTTTGTTGTATGACTGATGAGGGTTGTCCTCTAGAATCATAAGGAAGTTGAAGAGATGGAAGATATAGCCCGTTCGAGAGAATGGATTCCCTTCCATATACTAGAAAGTACGGGGAATTTCCTATAGATTCCTTGGGTGTTACTCTATCATCCCATAAAGCGTTATGGAGTGAACTGTGCCAATTCCTCTGATTGTCTGCAACTATTTTCTTTAATATCCTCACCAGGTTCTTATTGGTTGATTCTGCCACTCCGTTCCCCTATGGATAGTAGTTTGTAGAGTATCTGATTATGATTCCTTTATCTAGAGAAAACTCTGTTAATATGGTGGAAGAAAGTAAGCAACTTTATAAAAAACAAAGACGAAAGGCACACCGAACCTTATGATCAACTGTTGTTCTATGAATTGGATCACCACCTTTTTGTTTACATGATTCAGAGGGATCGCCTCTGCCCATTTCGTGAAATAGTTTGTGGTAGTTAGTATGTATCTATGTTGTTTTGAAGAAATCGATGCAATTTCTCCTATGATATCTAACCTCCATTGCTTGAATGGTCTGGAAACAACCACAAGTTGGAGTGAGACAACTGCTCTCTTTTTCCTCCTCACGCTTATTTGACAAGTTTTACAGTTTCTAGCGTATGTGTGAGCGTCCCTGAATAGAGTAGGCCAATAATATAAAACTCTCAGTATTTTATGAGCAGTGGTGTTTCTTGCGAAATGTCCCTCTGTAGGACCATCATGAAGCTCCTTCAGAACTTTTTTTTCATCTTCACGTTCGAGACATCTTAAAAGTACCCCATCATAATTAACATGGAAGAGCACCAAATTTATGAGGCTATATTGTGTTGTTTTTAACCTGAGGGATCTCCTTTCCCTAGGAATTAGGTTTTCTGGTCAAGTTACATGATCCAAGAGATAAGTCAGTTTCTCATACCAAGACTCTTGCCCTGGGGAGATGTATGAAGCTTCACCACACCATAATTCCAATTCATTCTCTCACCTGGGGTCTTCATTTACTTGGTCCTAGGCTTGAACTGCCAGTTTTCATAACCCTTGTCCGTTAACCAGTTTAGCAGGTTTTATATCTAGATCAAATTCTTTGATACTGCCATCCAGTTTTCTCTTCTTTCCCCCGTCTCTTGTTGAGTGAATAGGGATCATAACACAGGGTGAGACACTTCAGGATGGTTCTTTAGGATGTAAGATTTGACGTGTTTCACTACCTTGCATACTGCATAAGCTTTCTTGTCTATAGTAGGGTAATTTAGTTCAAACCCTTGGAGATTAGTGCTCATGAATGAGATCGGGGCCTCGTTGTTGTCATCATCCTTCTGAGTCAATATTGCAGCTAATGATTGGTTGGAGGTGAAAGTATAGAGGAAGAAATATTTTCTAAAATTGAGACTTCACAACACTGGGGCTTGAGATATTGCAGTCTTAATATTGCTGAAAGAACTTTTCCATTCATCATCTCACTTAAATTCAACATCTTTACATATAATTTTTTGTAAGGGTTTGATCGTTTCAGGGAAATCATTGGTGAATTTCCTCACAAAATTGATTTTCCCAAAGAAGGATTGCATAGCCTTTTTGTTGTGGCGTAATGGGAGCTGAGATATATCCCTAATCCGTTTTGGGTCTAGGCGAATTCCTGCTTGAGATATAATATGACCTATCAGTTTACCTTCCTCGACACCAAAAATAGTTTTGTTAGGGTTTAAGGATATACCGTATTTCCTACACCTTTCGAAAATCTGGGTTAAGTGTTGGATGTGATCTTCTCTGTTCTTTGAATACACAGTCACGTCGTCCAAATAGAATACTACACACTTGTTGATTATTTCCCAAAACGCTACATCCATGGCCCTTTGGAATTCGCTCTTGCATTGATTAACCCAAAGGGCATACATTTATAAGCGAAGGTTCCCCACTTGGTTCAGAAGGTAGTCTTCAAATAGTCTTCCTCTGAAACTAGAACTTGGTTGTAGCCTAAAAAATCATCCAGCAGGGAGAAAATCTCAGAGCCAGACACGGTTTCCAAGAGTTTCTCCATTGGTGGGACTGGGTAGTTGTCATTTTCTGAAGCTCTGTTGAGGTTTCTGAAATCTACGCATAGGTGGATCTCCCCAGACTTTTTCCTCATAGGAACCAAATTTGCTACCCATGCAGTGTCTAACATGGAAGATAATCTTGGAATCTAGTACTTTCTTTAACTCCTGACACATGAGAGGCTCGAGGGATGGGTGGTACTTCTGGAGCTTCTGTTGGAAGGGTTTCACTTCAGGATTTAACAGGATAGTGTGTTGAATGATATGAGTATCATAAGTTTTCATATCTCGGTAGGACCATGAAAAAACATCTTGATATTGTTTGAAAAGTTTGAGATAGGCCTTCCTTTCCTCTTTAGATACTGTCTTGCCAAGATTTATATTCTTGGGGTTTTCAGGGGTTCCTAGATTTATAGTTTCATGCATGGGACAAGAACTCACTGTCTTTGCATTCTTTGACCCTTTAAATCTTTCCCTTAGGTCAAAAAGGTTTTCTAAATTGGCTACCCCCTTTGGTATCGTGTGAGAACTTGGTTTGTCAGTCAGTTGATCTATATGAGGATCAATTTATGCTAATTTCTCCTGGAATACTTCATCGTCAATAGCCAAATATTTAAAGTTATCCTGATTGGTCAAAAAAATTATGATATATTCATCTCCTTTGAGGACCTTCCAATTAGAAATATTATTGGGCACCGATGGTTTTTAGAGTAGCTCCACAGTGAACCGCGAGGCTTCATAGTCTTCTAGATGGGATAACCTTGAGGCAGCAGTGGCCAGAGAATCAACGAGAGCGTTCGTTGTTCTGGGGATCGCTATAATGTTGAAGGCTTCAAAATGTTCTATTAGGCTGTGCACTTCTTGTTGGTAATTCCCTAGGTGGGGAGAGTTGCAATGTAAAGTGTTCCTTACTTGTCTAACGATGATTTCAGAATCTTCGAAAACCTTCAATTCTTTAATGTTTAAGTCTATGGATTTCTTTAGCCCTTGTACTAGAGGTTCATACTTGATGGTTTTTTTTGTGCATTCAAATTTGTTTTTTGTGCATTCAAATTCTAGTCTACAGGACAAGAAATTTTGTGTACCTTTTGGGTCAATGAGGATGCACCCAACCCCTGACCCTTGTTGCGATTTAGATCCATCAAAGTATAAGGTCCACATTTGTGAGAGAAAACCATCATCTTCCTTTTTTATACCACTTTCCTCCTTTCCTCATATATGTATTGTGATTTCTAACATCGGTTCCTGACAAAAGAGGGTTTCCCCTACCATCGTTGACAAATTTTCTTAAAAACTTATTTTGGAGTTTTAAGTAAGATGGAAATCAAATGAGAGGGGGGACAAATTATTGAAATCAGAATCACATGAATAATTTCCTAACACAAGAAAGTCTACTGATGAGGGCTCATTAATGGTTTCCAGGTCGGTGACCGTGTGTTTTAGATATCTTTCCCTAATATCAATTCTGATCATATTCATATGTCCATTTAATGGCAGCCAAAGGTGATCCCAGTCTGTACTAAAGTATTTGTTTAACTTCTTAGACCAATATCGACTCAATATCAATCCATAGGCTTCTGGGATATCTACTAAAATGATGTCAATTACTTGAACAAATTTAGGGAGTGTCGCTATTCTCATAATTACATCTTTGAGCTCTCCCATAACCTTCACCTGGGTTCTATCTAGTTGTATCACATGTTTATCACTTTTGAGAGGAACTGCATTTAACTTCTTGCATATAGACAATGTCATAACATTAGAGGATGCTCCTGAGTCAACCAAACAATTATGGAGGTTTTTGTTGAAGACTTCAAATGTCAAAAGGAATGGTGGGACAAAAGGATTTCCCTTCTTATCTTCAGAGCAAGCGTTTACAGTTGGTTTATTTCTTAGATTTGTGGGGGATGAATTTTCTCATTGGTCAGTGCTGGTTGTAGGGTTTTCTACTAACTTCAATGCTTGTAATAGAAAGTCCTTTTGCCGAGGGATTATACAAATGTCCATGACCGATATATTTGTCTTCAACTTTTTCAAGTCTTCTACTATGTTGTAGTCTAGCTTGGGCGATTATCATGTATGGATATTTATAGGATTTATTCAGGGAACAAAAGGTGCTTTCGGGTGATCGAGAGCTGGTTTTCGTCTCGAATTTTGGGCCATAGTAAGGTTGTTTGAGACATGTTGACCTTTACTTCGTGTTTTCATAGCCAATACCTCTGCGGGTGGTTCTTGAGCCTCAAATAGGTGATCGAAAGGCATTGGTAGGTCAGGGTCCCATATCAACATGGTTGTTTCTTCAGGTGGACTAACTTCTTCTTGATCAAAAATATTCATAACTGAGCTGCTTGATTGTTCGATTAAGGAAACCTCATCTAGAAACTGGTTGGCCATCAAATTCATGGCATGCACCCATTGTGGGAAGTCTCTTTCAGAGTGTTTCTCTTGGTGATAGGTACAGAAAGAGTCGGATGCTACATTTCCCAGATCGATGTTTAAGTTGGTTGGGGGGGTTCAATCGCTTTGAAAGGTAGAAAATTTAAAAAAAGGCTTATAGGGCCTCTGGCCTTTGCTTCCTTCCCCTACACTTCTTTGCATGTCTATGATCGCATTTGAAAACTTCTTAACCATGTGTTGTAGGTCTTCTATGTCTCCACTTCCCTTTTCGAGACCCTGTTGTGTTTGTTTCCCTGCGGGTCTAGTCAACAGGAGTCCTCTCCTGGGGGAAGGTTGAACTTCCTTATTAACTAGTGAGACCTGGCCTTCTTTACATCCCTTGATTTGGAATTCTATTGGTTTGGCTTCTTCAAAATTCTCAGCTAAGATTTCTTTGGTATCCCTTTTCACAAACATGGAAATAGAAGCTAGGAGAGCATTAAAATATACTTCGATTTGCAGCTCCTGAGTGGGTTTAGCTTCGGGTTGAAATTATTTTAGGATAGTGGTGAACCGTTGATTAAAGTCTTTAACCTTCTCCTTTGATCTCATGGTGGTGGTGGAAAAATCGTCCATCAAAGCTCATGTAGTGGTTTCTTTTGCAAATTTATCCAAAAAATCCTTTTGAAACTTCGTCCAACTAGTTATGGATCCTACAGATAAGCTAAAATACCACTCAGAGGCATAATTCTCAAAATTATAGGGGAAAATCCTGCATACTACGTCTTCATGTTGGACATTCATCAATCTAATAGTTAATATGAATTTTTTGATATGGTCTTCCGACAATCCTGAGGTTTCAGGGTCAAATTTAGGGAGTAACCTTTCTAGATGTCGGGGAAGGTTATGTATTTGTCCATGGATGGCCAGAGAATCTCTGGCCAACCAAGGTTGATTATTATGTGGTGGATTTACCCTTTCTTCATTATTATCATTGTTATCTTCCATGTTGTTCGATCCCGAAATTGAGTGTTCTGAGTTAAACCCTTCCTCGTCGGAAAAACTGTCGGGCTTAGAGAAGTTGCTGGCTGGTGTTTTGGGGATTATATTAAGAGGATGTTTGATTTTGGTGAGGGACAAATCTATCAGGTCTTCTACTGTGTGCACAAAAACCTAGTCAGGGATATCAACCACTGGTCTCCTTAATTGTTTTCTATGAGGAAGTAACGAAGCTAAGGGAAACACTCCAATCTGTCGCGCGTAAGATCTTGCGATTCTTCTTGGCTGGTTCAAATCCTTGTGAGGAAGAGCGTAAGGTATCTCAGGGAATATATATTGTTCCTCTTGTTAGGGTGATTTACTCATTTTAGGAGTGCTCAGTGTGTGTGGGCGATCTTGAGAATGACTAGCCATGCATGTGGGATTTTTTGAATCTACAGGCTGTGTGAAAAATTCTGTAAAAAATATTGTCAGCCATTCATTCTTCAGGCCGTCCTTCTAGTGACACTTCTGTTGAGGGGTCCTAAATCCCTTTAAATCAATAGTAGGAACCATACCTGCCATTGAGGCCCAATTAGACTCTGCAAAATTTAATGGTGGAAAGGTTCTCTAGATCTTGCAATCCGGCTAATTAATCGATGGGATTTACGTAGTGATTGACATGGTGTCTTCTTGTGAAAGCTCCTCTTTTAGTTCAAACGTTCTCTCTTTGTATTTTCTCTTATAGGTGGGACCAATACAAGATAAATGTTGTTATAAATCGAGTAACAAAAGGGGGAAGGACTTAACTACTGAAGAAGGCTGAGCTCGGGATAACCCTAATACTCAAGCATGCAGACAATGATTCTTATACCTACAACAAGCCTAGTACTAATATGTTAACCTGCTAGTGTTCCAATTATTACTGAGATATGATTATCAGAAGAAAACATACATGTAATAAACTATGGAAATAAAAATAGTTTCCTTAACTCTAATCATCAATCACATATTAACTCAATGATTTACTCTTCATCATTAGAGACAAGAACTATAAAAATATTGAAATAGATAACTTATCAACAGTGTTGGAACAGGGGCAGACCCAGGGTTCAAGGCTTCAACAATGCACCAACAAAACCCTAACTACCATCCCTTTCGGAAACACTTGCGAAGCAAATGAAGTCTCACCTGAGGTAGAGGCAGGGGTGGTTGGAGGACTCAAGTGTCTACAACCTAGATGGGACACATATATGTGATTACAATACTTAACAGATCACTTAGCAATTAACATTCATCAGTATTTAACCCTTATCCACATTGCATATCGAAACCCTAATTACAGAGCAACATAATATTCAACCAGATCTAATACATCCAAGCACTTAACATATAGAAATAGATAAGATCTAGCATTCATTCACATTACCAAGCACTAAGCTACTATATCAGATAGATATAGCATATATCACTGCACTAAGCATAAATCACATCAATAACATAACAACTATTGGCACAGGGGTAGACCCAGGGTTCAACGCTTCAACAACGCACCAACAAAACCCTAACTACCAGCCCTTTCGGCAACATCTGCGAAGTAGATGAAGTATCGCCCGAGGTAGAGGCATGGGTGGTTGCATGAATCAAGTGTCCACAACCTAGCTGGGACACATATATGTGATTACAATACTTAACATACCACTTAGTAGTTAACATTCATTAATATTTAACCCTTATTCACATCACAGATCGAAACCCAAATCACAGAGAAACACACTATTCAACCAGATCTAATACATCCAAGCACTTAGCATATAGAAATAGATCAGATATAACATTCATTCACATTACCAAGAACTAAGATACTATATCAGACACATCTAGCATATATCACTGCACTAATAATAAATCACATCAATAACATAACAACTATAATGCACAAAGCAACCACAACACATGATATACATGGTTCACCCCAGTGTGGGGTTACGTCCACCAACTCTTCTCTTCTTTATTGCCTTCTTTCAATATTTTACAAGCATAGAGCCACAAGAACCCACTCCAAGGGTGCATGTACTCACTGTGCATGATGGAAGCTACAAATATCATAAATCTAAAGATAAATATAAGTGGAAAACTCATGCACATACAAAGAAGGAAGGGTATACAAAACCCTTCACTGATGACTCCGGATCCAAAGGAGAAAAGGGAAGAAAAGGAGAGAAATGCACATACTGTCACAAAGGACTCCATTCGGAATTTGCATGCATGCAAAAACAAATATATCCGATGTCTCCGATCGCATCCCCGAGGGTGCAAAGAAGAAGAAGCCAGAAGATCCGAATTCCAAGAAAGGCAATTGTAGCCATGCCTTGATTGCAATCAACTCCTCTCCCGATGCTTGGATCGTAGATTCAGGAGCATCACATCACATGGCTGCCTCAGAAGCAGTCTATTCTTCTTTGGATGCATGCAAAGGTCCTCCTATCTTGATGGGGGACAACTCTTCTGTTGAAGTCACCGGAAAAGGAAGGATTGAACTCACCAACGAAAGCTTCGAGAATGTGTTGCATGTTCCCAAGCTTTCTGTCAACCTTCTCTCCGTGTATCAGATGACAAATTCCGACACCGGAAATAAATTCGTATTCACACCAAATTCCATGGACATATACGACATGCAAACCAACTCCAGGGCTGCTTGTACTTGGCGTTGGCTTTATGAAAAATGTCATTAACTTTTTGTTTAATGTGTTGGATGTTAGAAAGTAATGGATGTGCTCGATTAACCATAAACAATATAACAATATTGTCACCCAACCACAGGCCGAAGCCACCCCCGAGCACCTTAACCTTGATAGAGAATGATTCCAGAAGCAAACCAATAGCCAACCACGACTAATGCATAAATATAACCAATATTGATCAGAAAGTCCAACCATAACCAATAGAAAGTCCGAGCCTAGACCAGAAATAAAGATTGCAATAGCTGTCGGCTGCAGCTGCTCCCCAGAATTGCGCACTTGCCCAGTTTCTGCAGTGTGCGCTTCTTCCTTGCTGGAATTCTGAGTTGTGTGGTACAAAATGAGGTTTGGCTACTTGTATTTGTACTATTTTTTCTGAGCTGTCTGGGCCGACTTCTCATTCTGTATGCTAAATACTTAATATTAATTATTTCCTTGAGCCGACTTGTCTTCTAGGTTTAGGTTTAATTCTTTAGGGTTTATTATTGCTTCCCAGAATATTCTATTCTCATCAAGGTTACATGTGGAGGTAAATACCTCCCACAGCTACCATAATATCAACACTCCCTCCTAGTTAGGGAGGTGTTGAAGGTAATGGTCTTGAGCACAAACATACCATTCAACCGGTAGCATAATCATATTTGTACAAACTATCTCATGATTATATCAAGAGCACCATCATCACTATCAGTGTCATCTGACAACATCGACTGCATCATCTCTGGAAACCATACTCTATCTGATTAATCTGGTGTAGTGGCCAATTATAATTAACATCAATTAATTCTACAACATTACAGTAAAATTCAATAATTCCTTTATATTGAGAAAAACAGTAAAATTCAAACATTTCTTTTATTGAGCACATTCACATATAGATTTATCAACAAATAATAAAATTTATAGCAAAATAAAACAAATACACAATTTAAATACCTGGGTCTGATGCTAACCCTCCGTTTGTTCGCTTGCCTTGTTGACCGCTGTTGAATTGGGTAAACACTGCCCAAACCTACTATCCTCCCTACCAACTAGGTCAACTTCCTAGCTCCAGGATATCATATGGATATCCTGGCCCTCGTGCCCAAAACCTCCAGCAAACCAGTGCCCCTGTACTAAACCTTCCCACTCCCGAACTCAACTCCTCTTTGCAAATCCAAGAGAGCCCCAAAAATCCTTTCCCCAAAATCTCCCGTCGAATAATAATAATCCTCCCCCCTTCGTAAACCTCCTCCCCCTCCATATCCTTCCTTCACCGCCTTATGCATTTACTTCCTTACCTAGTCCTAGTTAATGCCCCTTATCCTTTCCTTTATTATTTTATCCTCTCGTAATTAATATGTTATCCCTTTCCGTGTACACAACCTTTTAATTTAAACAATATAACTTATTAATCTTTTAAATTTAATACTCATGTTATTAAATGTAATAGGTAGTTAATTAATTAATTAATTAATCACAATTATAACCTTTAATTAATTAATAAATACTTAATTAATATCATTAGACCAATTGTTGTTTAGTTATTAACATGTTAGGAAATATTAATTACTTAATAAATCTTTTACTTAATAATCCCTAAGTATATATTCTACTAGGGTTGTTACATACACCCACCCTTCAGGAAACTTCGTCCCGAAGTTAAGGTGTCTTATGGTACAAAGGAAAAGAAACTTGGTTTAGACATTCATAACAAGTAATCGACATTATCAGTAAGTAAGTCAAGAAAACTCATACATACTAGTGTATATGTACAAGAAATGCATGTGTAGCTAGTACATACAAGTCTCATGCATGTACTAATAATCAAAACTATCATCCTTTAGTAATTTATGTATGC
>ML782463.1:30893-56642 GCA_009831015.1 Picea engelmannii | reverse complement strand
GTTTCCCATTGGAGTGTCTGATCAAGCAGTTCCCCAAACCGACTCGTGCCCACCGTCTCCATGTATACTCTTTTTGCAAGTTCAGGGAACTTGTCTTGTTATTCTATGTCGTGGTCTGAGTATTTGATCTTCCCTATGTGAACCAGTAGATTTGGTCCTACCTGTACCCCATCTGGTATGCATGGTAGAACAATTTTTGTTGTTGGTTTCTTGCGAGGTGATCTAGGTATCTGTATCCTTTCGTTCTTTTGCTGTGGTGGCTGGCTTGAAGTTCCGGTGGCTTCTAGTTGTTCTACAATATGCCACTCCGGCTGGCCCATGATATCCTCGACCACTCCCTCTAGTGGGTGGTCTGATATGGTCATTTAAGACTCGTCTGGCTCGATTGCTGCATCTTGATTCAACTTCATTCCATTGCCTTCCAGAATTGGTCCAATGTTTTCTGGTTGTACCTCCTTCAAGGTTTCTTCTTCCTAGTTCTGTGGCTCCTGTTCTTCTGTTGGTATGTATGTATTTGTGCCCTTCGGTGCTGGCTGTTGGATTTCTTCTAGTATGGGTGTTGAGTGCACCAATGCTGTCTCTGGGGATGGGATTTTGTTGATGTTGATGATCTCCAATAGTTGTTGTTCACCTTATTCTGCCTGTCTGTGTGACCTAGTCTGAACTCTGGGTTTTTTGGCATTCTAGCTCGCTTCTGCTTGCTTGGGTGGTGCCATGGCGGTGAATGTACACTGTTTGCTGGGTTCAAATTTTCTCTGTGACCTTTGTGAGATCACTCTGTGCTTTTAGTCCTCTATTGATCTATGTCTATACTTCTTTCGTGAATAGAATGTTTTCTTTCGCGTCCGTGTGTTGTATGGGTTTTCCATGAAGCTTGTCGATGACACTTCCTTCATTATGGATTTTAATTCATCTTAACTATGGGTTCAATGCATCTCCAAAGGGTTCATAGTTTCCATTACTCTGCCTTGTCATATTTAGTTAGTGCATTTAATGTGGCATCCCATCTATCCTTGTCATCCTTTAATTCCGCCTAGTGTTGTCATGTCATCCTATTTTTTTCGACTTTTCTTTTCTCGATCGTTTCTCGTTTTATGTGACCATTGTCCTTCTCCTCGCCAAGGTTGTGTTTCTAAATTTGTGTGACCTTTATACCATTGGTGCACTGCGACCTCCTTGGTTCTTTCCTTGTTTTTATTTTTATTTTTTATTTTTATTTTTTATTTTTATTTTCTTTTATTTTCTTTTATTTTTTCTCTACTGTGTTGTGGGTGGTCGACTATCCTTGTAGAGCTTCAGTCAGCTCCCATTAATCATCCCTCTGATTTCTGTGCTTGATAAGTCTCTCAACTGTACAACTCCTCCATCTATGATATAGTTTACTTCATATAGTCCTAGCCAATGCATTCTGAGCTTTCCTGGGTGTTGAAACACTTTTCTGTCATACATTAGTACTAGGTCTCCTTCCTTGAACGTCTTTTTCTTGATGTGTCGATCGTGCCAAGATTTATCTCTTGCTTTCTGAAATTGTTGGTGGAGTCCTACTAAGATCCAGTCTTCCTCCATAGTCATTAACTAGTTCAGTCTCTCCTGTACTGTGCCTCGTTTTTTCATTTGTGTAATTGCTACTACACACAATCTTGGTACTAGAAATTCTAGTGGCACCACTGCTTCTTGGCCATAAACCAGTTTAAATGGTGTGTTCCCTGTCAATTTTTTTGCATGTAGTCCTGTAGGCCCATAATACTACTAGTACTTTAAGATCCCATTCGTCCCATTTGATGTTATAGATCTTTGTCAATGCATTCTCCAGGATTTTGTTAAACGTTTCCACAGTGTCGTTTTCCTGTGGGTGATATGGTGTGCTCTTCTGATGATCGACTTCAAAATATTCAGTCATGGCACTGATGGTGCTATTTATGAAGTGCATGACTTGGTTTCTCATTAAAATTCTTGGACACCCAAATCTAGTGATTACCCGTTTGAATAAAAATGTGTTGTTGTTTCTGCGATGCAATCCTTCACTGGTGTTCCTTCCACCCATCTTGTTAGGTATTCCGTCGCAATGATAATGTACCTTGCTCCTGTTATTTTTGCTGGTGGGTTGATTGGTCCCACAAATTCTATTTCCCACTTTTCGAATGCCTGTAATGTTACTTGGGTTTTCTTACCCTTTGATAGACATCCTATTTTTGAAATTACTCCTTTGAGTCTCTGTGAATTGTTGGCCACCATAGTCCTTCGTGCAATACCTTATGCAAGGTAGCTTTGCCTGCATAATTCCCTCCTACTATTTCTACATGGTATTCTACTAAAAATCTTGGTCTTTCATGCTCTAACAGGTATCTTCGCAAGATGCTATCTGCACCCATCTTATATAGATGTCCTGCAATCAGTTGATAGTTGGCAGCGCAGACTACCAAGTTGTTTTTCTTGTGCAATATTATACTCTTGCGGTGCAGTACCTGTGCTCAAGTACTGGATGATATCTGCGAAGTATTCATCATCGATTTGAACTGAGAATAATTGTGCATCCGGAAAGTTGTCCTACAAGTTTGTAGGTTATTCTCCATTGGTGACTCTTGATAGGTGATCAGGTCCTACATTTAACTTTCATGGTTTGAAGATTACTTCAAAGTCAAATTTTTGGAATAGTAGTAACCATTGACAGATTCCCCCCCTAACACTGGCTTGTTGACTAAATATTTTAGGGCTGAGTGATCCGTGAACATATTAAAGTGTTTCCCCAATAAGTAATGTCTGAACGTTTGTAGTGCATAGACCATAGCTAGGCCTTCTCTTTCTATCATGTTATAGTTTTGTTCTAAGTCGGATAGCTTTCTAATCTCAAATGCTATCGGGTGATCCAAGTCCCCCGCTCCTGACTGCACCAAGATAGCTCCAAGTGTTATGGCTGATGCATCTACATGTACGTGGAATGTCTTCTACAATCTGGAAAAACTAATATCAGCATGGTGACCATCTTTTCCTTTAGGGTATCCAGACCATGTTGGCACTCGTCGTTCCACTGAAACTTTGTATCCTTTCTTAGCAGCTTTTCCATCGGTGTAGTTATCTGTGCATAACCTTTGATAAATTTCCTGTAGTAACCTATGTGTCCCAACGTCTCTCTTAGATGACGGACTATTTTTGGTGGTGGTAAGTTAACAATGACTGCGATCTTTGCAGGATCTACTAGTAAACCCTATTTTCATACTATATGGACCAATAATATCCCAAACAGTGTTCCAAATATGCATTTCTTTATGTTCAGTGATATCTGACACTGTCTACATCTTTCTAACATTAGGCATAGGACTTCTACATGGTCTTTCAACAAACTGTAAACTGTCTAATCGTCCAAGTAAACTTCTAGGAACTGGTGGATGGATTATTTAAATGCAACAATGACTACCCTGGAAAATATTTCTAGTGCAATCTTCAGTCCAAACAACATAAATGTGTGCTGATAAGATCCCCATTCTGTCGCAAATGTGATCTTGTATTTGTCTTCTTGTGCTATCTTGATTTGATGGTAGCCTGCGAATCCATCAGTGAATGAGTAGGCTTCATGTCCTCCTATGTTCTCTAACAATTCATCTGTGAAAGGTGCAAGGAATGGGTCATGTAGGCATGCATCATTCAACTTCCACAAGTCAACGCATATCCTAATACCTCCTTGTTCCTTGTCCTATACTACCATTAGGATTATCCATTCTGATTCTTCGACTGATTCTATGATGTCGGCTTCTAGCATCCTGTCAATATTAGCTTTGACTTTCTGCTTATATATGGGGTTCATTCTATATGGTCGCTGTATGATCAATCTCACTTATGGTTTGAGTGGTATCTTCATCTCTCCTAGCTCTCCTGCTATACCCTTCATCTCTGTAAATGTTGTGGGGAACAAGTCGTTGTATTCGCGCAATAGCTCTGTTATGCTTTCCATTGTTTTCTCATCCCAGTAATCTCCAATGCTGGCCATTTTGTGTTGCTCGACTATCCCAATATTGAATTTCTTTACTTTTATCGGCACAGAAATAACTTTTGATTCTATAGGTGGACCTTCCACTTCTCTTTCTCCTTCTTCTTCTGCAATTTGAATATCGTGCAAATCATCTTCATTCAGTGCTTCCTCTTGCACATGGTAACATGACATAAGTTCTTTAACTATTTGTTTGTTCCGTTGTTGTTCTTCTGTGAGCATTTCAACTTTCAGCTCTTTGATGAATATCACTCCTCTTATATTCTTTAGCGTGACATCTATGTTGGGGTTCTCATGCTTGAATGAGATAGTGACTATAAAATTTTGCTGCAATGTCATCTAGGTAGTAGTTCCTTTGCGCAATTCCTGGTCTATATACCAGTTTGCTGGTATGCCCCCTAGAGTATGTATAAAATAATGAGGCGATTCCTCTGGAGGTGTCATTTTCCACAGTGTTCTACTGTTTGCTATTTTTCTGTTCTGTGCTTAACGTTATGCGCAGTAACCACTTGCATTGATACCAGATTGTGATTGTCTCTTCGTGTGCGCCCCACCATCGTGGCGGTGTGGCCTTGAGTGCTAGATCTAGTTCTAACAGTCTTTGATTCTCTAGGACTTCATATTCATACTGTGCTAAGAATCTCTCCATATCGTTTACTTCGTGGAAACTGGGTGGTTCTCCGATTTTTGTGCCTACCCATATTACGATGCGGTCTATTCGTGCACATCTCCTCGTGGGTGCTTCATGTATCCTTTGTTTCCAGTTATCTAAAATGGTATCTGAATCTGTTGCACAGGAAGTGATGCTCCGCCAAATGAGTATCCCCTCTGCAATTGGGTTTACGTAATCCTCATTGCGCACTGTTGTTCTGTACAACTGATCGATTTCCTATAAGTCCAAACTAGTATATTCTACGAACCTCTCATCTTTGGATGGGTCTAATAGTGCGATGAACCTATATTATCCTAACTCAAATGTCATTTTCCTGGTCTTTAAGTTGATTATGGTTTGATTGTCAAACGCCCAATCCAGAACAAACAATGCTGGGTAAGGTGTCGTGTCGTCCACTATTTCAATGACTTCAAAATATGCTTTAGTGCTCACTCCATCTAGGTCTACTGTCACTCCTTTCAGTTTGCCTATCGGTAGGACTCTGTGTTGATTTGTCAGTTTCAATTGAATAGGTGAATATCCTAATGTGGGCTCTCCCATGCATTGCCATGTATTCTTTGGTAGTACATTAACTTCAAATCCTATATCTAGTATAACGTCTCCCATATTGAAATCTCCAATATTGGCATTCAGTCTAAATTCCCTACTTTTTCTTCTTCTTGTGTGTAGGTGATTGAAAGTTTTTGGTTCTATCTTCTCTTCCGTCTCAAGGCTACATTTTTATAGTATGTTTTTCAATATTTTCAAAGATGATGGATCACTTAATACCTTTACACATGATTTAAAAAATCCTTTGATTATACTTACTTGTGCCATAGACCGTATTCCACTGGTATGATCCAATAATGAAGGCATTTCATATTCGGGTGTTTCCTTGCTTTGTTTCCTAGTTGAAGTCATCGCAATATATTCCTTCTAAAATTCTTGTTGGGATTTCTTAAATATCTCTTTTTCCTTCTGTGCATCGAATTGTGTCCTTGGTTCATCGTTCTTTTTCACCCATTGATTTTGTTCTGACGCTTCTCGAACAATGTCATCCCCTGTTTTCGCTCCTCCACGAGTAACTATATTAATGTTTTGTCCTTCATCCCTTGCTTCAGCCGAAATCCATTGAACATTCTGGTTGTTTTGATTCCTCTTTTCCTGAATCTTTACTAGTAGTGTTGGACATTCTTCTATATCGTGGTCAGATGCACGACAATACATACAAGTTTTTGGTGGATGTGGACATTCCCTTGCATAATTTCTTAGTTGTTGAAAATTGTGACACACCACTGGTCCTCTACCTCATTCTAAACCTCCTCTTGCTCGTCCTCCACCTCTGTAGGCTGCTCGATCTCCTCTCGGTGCATTATACAGAGGCGCCTTATTATACTGCACGGTATTGTACTGAGGTTGGGTTGTGTTGTACTATGGTTGCACGTTATTATATGGTTGTTGCACAACATTATATTGCTGCTACACAACATTATACTGTTGCTACGCAGTGTTGTATGGAGCTGGATCTTGATTAAACTGTGGTTCGAATTGCCCAGTCATCATTTCTGCCTACACTCTATATGCGTCTGATGTCCTTTCTCGCATCAACTCCATAGTTTTTCAATATTTGTCATCGTGGCCTACTGACTTGCAAAAGGTGCAATATGAGCTCTTCGGGTCTGTTTGGTATTTCTGCATCATCGTGCAGTGATAAGGGTCATGACCCGATGTTTTACAGATTTTGCACCGCAATCGTCCTGTTGGTAGTGGATTTGGCATTCCTGTTTCTATATACTGCGCGAATGTTGGACATTCATTTTTGTGGTGTCCTTCCATCTTGCAGGTGGTACACCAAACAAATTCTCGTTTGTCTTTGTTCTTATTCTGGTTCAACTGAAACCTTAAGTTCTTCAAGTCCTCCTTCAATTCTTCAATAGCTGGGTCCATCTACTGATACTGATTTTCTTCCAACTGTAAGGCTTCCTGCAGAGATTTTGCTTGCGTTTAGAACTTCTGTTGTCGCAAAGGGTATTTTAAGTGTGGTAACAGTGAATTGAATAACAAGTGTCTGTGATGCATCTCGGTCATGAGATACTTCAACTTCTCCTTTAGTTGCTTGACTCTCTGATCAATATCTCATGCAGACTCTATTGGTTTCTGTCAGGTTTCTATCATCTCGTTCATGTATTGATCCTCTGAGCTCAGCTTCTGGAACTTGTTTATGAGTAACTTCTTAATTTCTACCAGTGTCCTTGTTGTCCTAGGGGCATAGTTTGCATCTAGACTCATGTACCAGTCTAGTGCACGATATATTAGCATAATCGATAGCTGCGCAAGTTTGGCATCTTCATCAGTAATTTGTTTTGCTTCCGAGATCTTTGCACAAATAAACAAATGTTTCTCAGTGTCTTCTGCTGCTTCTCCTCTAAATTCGAGTAACCTAATGGTGTGTTCATGTCCTGCCATTCTGAATGTTGAAATACTACCTCCTCGCGATGTAGATACCTGACTAGTGCTGCTTGAACTGGATCCTCCAGTTGATGTTTCTTATGTGGATGTACTTCTTACTGTCTAACTGCTTCTGAAATTCAGTTGTCTAAATGGTGGTGTTCTCTTTTGTGTATTAGTCGCACATGGGTTCCAAACTAACATTAATATGGATAGGATGGATGCCTTCTCCTCCTGCTCTTGGACCTCTCGTCTTTCACTCATATGTTGTGCACATGATTTCCTCAATCTTCTCCACAACCCGTAGATCCTCTACCTCTTCCTCATCACTCGCCAAGCCTTCCCTCGTGGCTATAACTCTCTTCTTGGTATTCACCTTGTATTGGTAAGGTGCTCTGCTATGTGTCTTTCCCGTTGTTGCCAAGATCCACTTGATCTGGTCATCATCCATCCTGATCAGGTCTAAGGGTTCCTCCTCCTTCTTGCCTTTATCCTTTCCTCCTTCCATTTCTCCTCTTTTTGTCAGTGCTTCCCCCCTTCCCCCATGTACGCATGGAATTTTAGTTGTCTGATTCCATTGTCATTACACCTTTTTTATATAGAAATATCTTAATCAAAGTATAGAGTGATCGAATGTACCTTCCTCGAGGTCCCCATAGAAACTCTTTCTCTGCTACACTGTATGACGTCGCAATGTCTACTGCAAACTCTATGATAAAACCTACCACAATACTATCAAGCCAAAAGTCTACTGCATGGGTGAACTTGTTGTTGGTTTGCTGAAGCTACTCAATTTGTACTAGGGTCCACTCTAGCTGTCGAATCCGGTTCGTTGCATGGTTATCCTTCAACCTTAGTATCCACTCCTATAATAGATGTGGAAAATCATAGAAAAAGACTTCATGTAAATCAATAAACACGTATTTCTCAAGATATTTGTGAGGTGTTAGTCTAGGGTTTCTATTGTCTTTTTGTGCAAACTTTAGCTCCTTAGTTATTAGACAAGTTTCAATCTCTTCTTTTGTGGGATTCCACAGCCTCAACAGTCCCTCCTAATGGCTCATTGGTCTCTTCCCTAACCTTTTCTTAATCTGCTTCCGACAAATCTTCGAGTTATCTTCTCTAATCATTCCTCTCTTGTTCCTACCAATGACAAAAAAACCATTTGTTGGTTACTTCTCTTCTATACTGTCTGAGTTTATTGACCCATGGTTCATGTCTGTTCGGGGTTCCAACAAAGCCTCTAAAACTATTGGCCCTCTTGGTAAACCAGAAGGCAATACAACACACATAATGCGCTGTGCAGTCTCACCCGAGATAGCTTTAATGGGTGGTTGTAATACTTAGGTGTTTATAGCCTAGGATTGAGTATGACATAAATAGGATAAACATTGAACCATTATTATGACTTGTAAATACAACATACTGTTATTCACAATTTATGCAGTAGATCCATAGGTTTATTCCCTTAACATCGCAAAATCACTTAAACATGCAATATAATAATGCATGCATTCAACAAAATAATAACTGCTCTGGACAATAGATACATGCAAACATTCATCACACAACACATATATTACCATGGTTCACCCCCTCCTGGGGCTACGTCCACAAAGATTTGACTCTCAACTCTTTTATTATATTCTGTTCGTATCTACAGTGCCAGGTGCTTACAACTCCCCTCTCATGGGTAAGATCTATATGAGGCGAACTAGATCGCACCAGTCTCCTCAACCTGTGATCTAATCCTCAAGATATACTTTCTCTCATCTCTTCTAGCTCAACAACTTACAAAATAGGTCTTACAACAAAACATTACATATCACATCAACTCATACATAGCTTACAATAACATAATAGTACTCTGAAGTGAACCGACCATGATGCCTAAACATCTATATTTATACATTCTAGGCTCTTCATCTATTTACAATACCTTACCAAAAACCTAATCCTACTGTTGTTAGGTCTTCTAATGCATGTGCGTGTGTTTTTCTTCCTTCCATCCGCCGCTTCCCTTGTGCACATCTTCCTTGCATGCACACGTGTTGTGTTTCCTTCCATCTATTGCTTCTCTTGTGCACACTTTCTTTCCCAAAAATGCCATGCTTTTCCTCTTTGGCCTTTGGCCTACCTCCAACACAGGGTAATGAAAATGTGAAGACAATAAATATTCAAACCTTGAGAACTTAGTTTGAAACATTGAAGATGACTGAGACAAAGAATGTTGAAAAATTCATGATGAGAGTGAAGGGCATTATAAACCAAATCAAATTGACTGTTGAACAGATTGAAGATCAAAGTATTGTTGAAAAAGTTCTTAGAATCTTACCCAATAAATTCGAAATGGTTGTAACAATCATTCTTGAATCCAAATATCTAACCAACTTCTCTGTAGAATAAATGATGGGATCACTCCCGTCCCATGAAGCTAGACTAAACCTGGAAGAAGGGTTTACGTAACATGCTTTCAAGACTTATAAATATTTCAAAAGAGGCAGAGGCAGAGGAAACAAAGGGAGAAATATAAGAGGAAGAGGCATATGAAATCAAAATGTATAAGAAAGACACACAAAGGAACAACCACAACAATCTAGAGACTCACAAAATCAAAGAGGAAGAGGGAAAATATGGATAGACAAGTCCAAAATTCAATGCTATTATTGTAGAAAGTATGGCCACTATGAGAGTGAATGCAGAAATAAGCAATCATATCAGAACAAAGGCAGAGTAAATGTCTCCAACAAAGAAGGAAAATCACCTGAAGTAATGTTTCTTTCATGCCATACATCTAAAGAAGGTCACTCCAAGGACCTTTGGTTGTTGAAAAATGGTTGCAACAATCATATGACAAGAAATAAAGATTTAGTTTCTAGCATGGACACTTCTATTAAATCTAAGATAACTCTGGGTGATTATTCTCAAGTAAATTATCTATGAAAAGACATTGTACATGTTCTAACTAACCAATATTAGAAGAAAGACATACATGATTTCTACTATGTACCAAACGTGAAATACAATCTGATAATTGTAGGACAATTGATGGAGGATAAATATGATGTCTTATTCAAAGGCTCAACATGCTTAATTTTGGATAAATCACCCAGTAGGAAACTAATTTCAAAAACCCAAATGACTAAGAATAGGATGTTTCCATTAAATTTTAGGAGTGCCAATTTGTCCCAGACATATGCCCAAAATGTCTCAAGCATAGATGCGACTCTCTTATGGCATGCTAGTTTTGGTCATATTCCTTTTAGGAGTCTAAGTATTCTTCAAAAACATGCAATGGTAAAAGGTATTCATGTTTTGAATGAACAAAATAGTCCATGTGAAAGTTGTATTCTTGGAAAGCATAAGAGAGACAACTTTCCAACATCCTCCAATAGAGAAAAATAACATCTAGAATTGGTTCACATACACCTATGTGGACCAATGCAAACCCAATCAATTAGTGGTAGTTTTTATTTTCTAACCTTTATTGATGATTTTCACAGGAAAATATGGATTTATTTTCTTAAAAATAAATTAGATACCTTCTCAAAGTTTAAAGATTTCAAAGATGAAGCAAAACAAATGAGTGGAAAGTATGTGAAGGTGCTCAGGTCAAATGGAGGAGGAGAATACAACTCAAAATATTTTTCATATTTTTGTAAATAGAAAGGCATCATAATACAGAAAACAACCAGATATAATCCACAACAAAATGGAGTGGTTGAAAGGAAACTGGTGGATCTAATTATAACAAGTTAGTCTAACTATTTGAGAGATGCTATATATACGAGCATACCCATAGAGGTGAGAGTGAAATGTGTAGTGAGTGTGTGAGAGAAAGATGAAATACTGAGGTGTTGTGTGTATGAGAGGAGAGGATGGTTGTATGCATGTGCTGGCTATTGTAATTTTCCCTTGAATAATACGAATATCGTTTATCATTGACCGTGGTTTTTTCCCGTATTGGGTTTCCACGTAAATCATTGTGCCTTGTGGTTCTTGGTTTATGCTCTGTTTTTGCTTCTGCTGCCTAACATTTCACTCGGATCGAATTAGATTTGACAACCCATACTTTGGGTGCATCAAGGTTTGGATTTTCAGGCATGAAGAATTAGTGTGGTTTTGTTGTCTCTATTTTTCCACAAAGGATATTTGACATGGATGTCATGTTATTTTTCATTGTAGTCTAAACATTCTATAAAATGATTTTTCTCTCGTGATTTTTTCTGGGAACATTTTTCTGAAATTCGACACGAGAATTGTTAGATCCACAAATTTGAGTGATTATTTCTATATAATCCAAGTGCCCCAAGGATTCTTCAGCATGCTGAATCCATTTTTGGATTCAGAAATAAATTTTAAACAACAAAAAATAATGATTTCCTACAGGTTTATGATTGTTCACAACTTGACTGGAGAGTGGGAGCTGGGCCTCTAACCTTATTCTTATTTTCCTGTGGTGCATCTCGATTTCTCCTTCTATCCCTAGTCCTGATTACTTATATTTTGTCCCCATTACGTATTTACTATTAGTATCATCATTCCCGGTGGGGAAAGTGGGGAAGTGTACCTTTGATACATCGCCAAGCTAACACAGTCAACACGACAAGCATAAATGTAAGAATTTGGGAGAACCATGTAGAGCACTAAATGTCTCAATGATTTAAGTTTCTAAATGTGTCATTGATTTCAGTTTCTAGTTTCTTATTGGATGTTGGGAATCACATATATATATATATTAATTGTTTTTAACCCATTCTTCACATACAAAAACTATTTTTTCAATATTTATCGTTTCCAATACATCCCAATATCCCAATAATGGTATGCAATTTGGTATCTACAAGGATTGTGGAAAACAAATCTATCTGGGTGAGTTAATGAAGAGAGTTTGTTTTGGAAAATAAATGGTCATTTTTTAAACAAATAATTTTTGGGGTTCATAGGAAGATCTTTAAGGAACACTAATAGATCTTTATATAGCATTAACTTTTTTTTTTTTATATAAAGATTAGATGTGTAAAATTAATAATATTTATTTTCATTCCTTTGATAGGGTTTAATAGAAGATCATGTCTCTTTGCATATACAAAGTCATTATACTATGTTATAATATAAAGATTGTATTTAATATATGAAGAAAATTGTGCCTAAACAATGAATCGACATCAAATGAGAAACTTCTTGAAATGGAGAAAGTGAGATCAAACAAACCCAAACCAAGGGAGCTCCAACATACTAGTTCCTTCTTAGAGTGCCTCTTTTCTTGCAGCCTACTTAAAAAAAGAAAAGAAGCATTGGCCTATGAGAAAATAAAAACTGCAGCCCTCCCTAAAAAAATTAGTCAATCATAAATACTGAAAATAAATCATGAGAAATGGAAAAAATAATTGTAGAATTAAATGAGCTCTTTCCCTGGTAATTGATTGATAAAATTTTATTAAATTCATCATTTATTCCCTCCCTCCATTCGGGTCGTGGTGGCGAGTGGGATCATTTATATAACCGATGAGCACATGGATAAAGAGACTAAGAAGAACATAGATAACAAGAGAATGAGATGAGTAGTTAAAGACACAAGAGCAATGGACCATAGATAACAAATGTTACAGATAGACACATTTACAAGTTTTTTTTATTGAGGGCAGGGATCTCATTCATGTTGATCTCTCCACACTGAGATCGGTTTATAGCTTCACCCACCTCTGGTTGGGAAATCTATGTAATCGACAAGAAAAATGAAAGATCATCATGATTACCATTTAATATCATCCCCTAGTTTGGAGCATGTCACATACACAAAAATGGTTATGAACTATGACTTATGGAATTTCTAAAAATTTAATGTTTTTAACTAATGATAACTTGAACTGTGGCATCTTGAAACATTTAATGTTTTGAATTAAGGATAATTTGAAGTTTAGTATTAATGTACTTTGTAATATATTTATTATCATATTTCCTAAGTTTTAAACCAAACGTTTTCCTTTGTCTTATCTCTTAGCTCAATATGAGGCCAAATAAGACCTCAAGGTTTTTCATTAATTTAAAAAAATATTATAAACATTTAATATATAGAAAAAATGTAGTGAAAAAACTAAGATTAAAACTTTAAGTTAAAACTTTGATTTGTGTGTCTAAATATTGTAAAAAGGGAAACCATTTACAATAGTGCCTACACGCACTCTTATACATAGGTGAGAAAAATATTTAACATCTTATCTTATAATGAATTTCTTTATATTATTAAAGAGATTTAACACATATACACATACCAAGTTAATATTAATAAAATAATTTAACAATTTTTTACAATAACATTTCACATTATTTAAAAAAACATCTTTAAATCTTCTACTAGAATCCATTTGTGAATACTTTGAATACATTTAATCTAAAAAAGTTATATCTAAACTTGTTATTAGTCCCTGCCATAGGGATAGAGGGACTATAGCGATCGATAATTCGTTGACTTTGTATTAGTTTGTCCTTTTACCACAACTATTTCCATATAATCTATTGTTGGAACCAGGGAACTGAAAAGATGAATTTTTATATTATAAAAAGTACCATATTTTTCATGATATGATTGGACAAGGGATTAGAGGTCTTATTTCTGGCTTTGCTATTCCCAATGTTATATATGTTGGCATATCCAAAGTATTTGATCGTAAATGGTCTTTTTGAATCATATATTTTCTTATGCATTGGTCGAAGGTGTATTAATGCTATCATTAGTTCGAATGCTTGGTTTAGCATCTTATGATTGCTAAATTTTATGTCAATGTTTGATATGCTAGCATATCCAAAGTTTGGCCTTCGAATACATTCTCCACTATTGGAACTATTTTTACATAAATTATAATAATTTTTTTTGGGATACATGAGGGAGCTGCCACATTGCATTCTTTTATTAAATTTCTACAGAGCATTTCTGACATACATTTTACCTAACAGGCTTGACAATGTTGAATTTTTACTTAGCAGGCTTGTTACAATACATTTTCTTTCGTTTTTATTTATTTATATGCTTCAACGACATTGCTGGTTCAGTGGTTCATTCTTTTTTTTGCATCTCCACTGATTTCTTATTTGGTTGTTGTTGTTGTTATTGTTCCTGTTGATGTTGTTACAATTTGCACACCTGGGGTTGTGCAACCGTGATTGGAACTGCGTCATTCCTGGTGGACTGGTTGTTGCTTGCTTCTTTGTTCGCTATGTGTTGCTTATTATTGTTTGATTTGAGTTTGCAGGGTTTGGCTCCTACAGCTGCATTTGGGCCTTTTGGTGCTTCTTAACTCGATTGTTATTTGCTGCTTGTTCTTGTTTGCCTAGGGTTTGCAATGTTGGGATGCTGCATCCGCAGTTGGATTTGTTCTTACATTCTTTTGTAGTGGACTCTCCATACAATACTATTAAGATAAAATAACATAGAAACAATTTTTCAGTGGATGTAAATTGCACTTCTTACGCGTTGAACCAGAGTTTGTCGACCTCAAATTATATTTCATTCCTGGCGATGTTTTTTCCATGGTTTATGTTTTACTATGGTTTCATAGTTATGAGAGTAAGTTTTTCTGTGAGAGCGATATAGTTGTTCTTTCCCTTTTTTCCCCTCTTGTAAATTGTGTTTCTGGTTCTATAGTTTCTCGCATTTATGTGGTTGTTCCGACCGACCGCCATTCGGTTGCATACTTAGCCAGCTTTGTGGATGTGGCTTCGCGGATAGGTGTTATTGAACTATGGAAGCTCATTTTTTGTGTATACATCTTGCACCCATAAATTTCGTGCTCTACAATTCGACCCCACACTCCTTGAACTCGCAACCGTGCCTCTGACTGCGATGATTTTTTCTATCATACCTACCTTTCCATACTTAGTCCAATTTTCAAAGTTTGGCGGCTTGATGCCTTTTCGGGTTCAGAAAATTTAAAAGCATTTGTCGCTCCCCTCCATCCCATCTACCTTCCCCTCTTCCCAATAGACATTAATTATGCTTTGAGAAGTCATAACTGACTAGATAGGTTCGAAAAGATTGGCTTTAATAAGTGGAAATCTCGAGGACATCTCCCATTAAAATTAATATACATGCGAATATTATGGGATTTGGTAATTTCTTTTGCTTGCATTTTGAATTTGCAAAAAAAAAAATAAAAAAAATCCTCTTTTAGTTTTCTTAAAGGCTTCGGCATAGTCCACGAACGTGTCACCAACAGAGGCCTTGACATCATGTCCCTCTTTAGTATTGTGCATGTCTTAGATGTTAGATTTGAGAATCTGCTCGGATATGGGAATGTTGATACATGCTATTAGTCACTATTCAAGGTACATATTCAAAAATCTTGGCATTAATAAGAGAAAATATCGAGAACATTTGTCATTAAAACGAATTAAAACAAAATCTATGGAAGATCGTCCAACATTGCTTTTAAATACTTATTTGAATTTCTCTCTATTATCAAAGAGTTGTGCTTTATAGTGCCTTCGTTCTAATGTTCCTGGTCATGGACATGTAAGACAAGTTAGAGATGCGATTGAGGCCCAAATGAAAGAAGAGAGACTGGTTTTATGTGACGTGAAGAACAAGTATCTTCTGGTAGGTGTGCTCCTTGTATTAGATGCTTTAGTTGGTTGAAAATCTTGCCTTGAGATTTGTTTGTTGAACTTCTTTGTTTTTTGCTGGGAGTTGTAATGGATTTTTAGGCCATGTGCAAAATACTTCTTCGTTGAAGTATATAGTTTCTTTGAACAACATGGATTTGGCAAGTGTATCGATTTCTGCAGATCCCAGAAGAATTTCTCTTCCTCGGGGGCGTCGCACTTACCGTGGGTTGCAAACATGGTCTCTGGTGTTCATAAATGATGTGAAATATGGATTCATTTGCGAATGTAACTAGAGGCGGGTAACATAAACTGTATGGGTGGATAAAAAAACATATTATCACTACAAAAGTTTCTATTTAAAAGTTTGCTGAGCTACTTCTAGGACTGGTAGCTGGCTTGAGAGACAACCATGTTCTTTGTCAAAGTTTGTTCGGTTTCCTCTGGATGTAGTTGCAGTCTCCACAGATTTGACGTCGCCTTCGAAAACTCCAGAACTTTTTGTGGGCCTCCATATCTGCCACTTCTATGATGAAAGATATATTCTGATGCGATCTGCAACATTTGATACACTTGCCAGACCTGTTCTGGCCAAAGAAGTCATGTGCCTCAACAGAATAATATTTTGCAGCTGGCTTGGACGTTCCTTCCACTTTACTGTAATAAAACAAAGAAGTTCAACATACAAATCTTTAGGCAGGCTTTTCAACCAAACAGATGATTGAATACAGGGAGAATAATAGTGACAACATACTTGAATTTTTTTCCCGTCCCGTAGCTAATGTCACATAAAACGACTCCCTCGACTTTGAATTTGGCCTGAATCACATTTCTAAGTTGTCTCGGATGGCAATGGTTAGGAACATTTCAAGGAAAGAACCTTAAACCCCAAGTTTTCGACGATAGAGGGAAATTAATACTTGGGAAAGAATGGAATGTTGAATAACCAACGATTGCAAGAAGGCCATATCTGGAAGAGACAAGCTATTCAAAAAACTTGGATAGATCTAGTTCGTAGTACCAATTAAGTCGAAGACACGCAATTTATATTCAACTCTTTTTTTGTGAATAAAGTATTTGATCATCAAGAAAACTGTGAACAAGCTTCATCAATGTACATATTTGTTTTGGGTCGGCGGCAAGCCAAATCACAATCATTGTGGCAAATAATCTTAGCTGTATTTTGTAACTCATATTATTTTAATATAGAATAATTGTGGTTTATTTTTTTGATAGTGTTTTCCAATCTCTGGTATTGATTTTCATTTTATTTTGTGCCTTTTTTCCCTGTGTGTTGTTAAACATGGACGACAAGCCTTTCTTTTTGCTGCCCAGTGCTTCAATTTAAATAAAGGCTAGTCTATTCGTTGCTTGAATTTTGCATTGAAGAAGAATTTTTTCATAGGCCATACTTATGTGGCGGCGACCCTATACTTAAAGAAAGAATTGGAGGACCCGTCCAACTTTCATTCTTTAGGTCCCATAAATAGAATGAATTAATGACTTACAACAAGGCATCTCAAGTATCGATGCAATGTTCTTGTTCAATATCTTGCATATATTGCAACTTATTCTATTTGATAATATCCATGCATATATAGTAATATGAGTACTATTGGAGTAAATATAAAAACTTCCTCTTGGGAAAAATTTAGGCAATTATCTGGCCACTGGGTCCTGGGTTTGTGGTATTGAAAAAACTATGTTCCATGTTCTGTCATATACATCTTGTAGGAAAAAAGCTTATGTGATTTTCAATTTATGCTTTAACTAGTCATAACTCACCAGGGGTTGGAAAAGCTTGGCATTAATAAAGGAATGACTGAAGCTACCTCGCTTAGTTAAATCACACTAAATTTTGATTACATTTAATTTAATTTAGATATTAATGTTTATAGAGAGTCGACGTTTTCTCATGTCATTGTAAGGAATACAAGAAGAATAGATGATAAAGAATTTATCTCGTTGAAACCATAATAAAAATTCATGTTTCTTGTTGTGTTATATACATCTTGTAGTCAAAACTTTCGTGGTTTCAATGAAATTTGCGAACCGAAGAGCATCCTAGAAATTGGGAAATTATTTGCATTCGAAACATAAACAATCCATTAATATATATTAATATGAATACTATTCAAATAAATATCAAAACTTTTTCCATTAATACATATTAGTATGAAAACGATTGAAATAGATATCAAACCTTTCTCTTAGCCAATACTTAGCCAATTATCTGGCCACCAGGCCCCGGGTCGGCGGTATCCAACAACTATGTTCCCTGTTCCATCATGTACATGTTGCAGCCAAAGAATTTAAGTGATCTGCAGTTTATTCTTTTACTAGTGAGAACCCACCAGGGATTCAAAACCATTGTCATTAATAAACATTGTCACACATCTTCTGGAGAGACCTTGTCTTCTTCCTGTGTATTACCCTTTTCTAGTTATATACTAAGTCACCTTTCTATGATCGCCGGTTACAACGTTGGCGTGTTGACATATCTTTATCTCCATCTATATCCTCACATGATGAATCTGACCAACTACTATTCCTTTTCATATTTAGTCAATTTTGTGCCCGCGGTTGCCGAGTTGGCGCTTTTGAACTATGCTGCTTCTTGTTCCGTGAGATACATTTTCCACTAAATTTTTTTGTGATCTACAATTCCACCGCGGACTCCTTCATCTTTTTTCCCTTTTTTTCTTCCCATGTATCATGAGACTATAAAGTATGGACATGAGATTTTATAGAGCATGTCCGACTTCCACATTCCATACGTAGCCAATTTTTGGATCGCGGGTTCTCAGGCAGGTGGGATCAAAATTGGGCCTCCATTGTTCCGTTCCCTACAAATAGCACCCATAATTTTGCGATATACAAATTGACAAGTGGACTTGCGGTCTGGATAACTCAAAATTTCACTTCTATTGTTCCATGTCCTCCAAACAACGATCCTAGTTCCATGATATACAAATTGACAGACGGACTCCAGGGATGGCGGGGTCAATATTACCATTGTTTACGGATGGCAATCCCTATCAACTATCTAACAATATATATAAACATTTTTCTCAATACTAAATTAGCTCTTACTAGTGACAACTGGACACACTAGTACGAAATAGTTGGTATCACACCCTCGGTAAATTGATTACCAAATTCTGACATCGTCCTCTCTTCCATGTCACAGATTATGCTTTGAAATGTTTCGAGCGATATAATCTGAACGTCGGGGCCATGCGTCTTCTGGAGAGACCTTGTCTTCTTCCCATGTATTATCCTTTTCTAGTTATATACTTAGTCTCCTTTTTATGATCGCAGGTTCCAATGTTGGTGTGTTGACATATCTTTATCTCCATCTATATCCTCACATGAGGAATCCGACCGACCACTGTTCCTTTTCATATTTAGTCAATTTTATGCCCGCGGTTTCCGGGTTGGCACTTTCGAACTATGTTGCTTCTTGTTTTGTGAGATACATTTTCCACTCAAAGTTTTTTTGATCTACAATTCCACCGCAGACTCCTTCATCCTTTTTCCCTTTTTTCTTCCCATGTATTATGGGACTATAAAGTATGGACATGAGATTTTATAGAGCATGTACGTATTTCGCATTCCATACGTAGCCACTTTTTGGATCACAAGTTCTCGGGCGGGCAGGCTCAAAATTGGGCCTCCGTTGTTTCGTGCCCTACAAATATCACCTAGAATTATGTGATATACAAATTGACAAGTGGACCTGCGGGTTGGATGGCTCAACATTGCGCTTCTATTTTTCTGTGTTCTCTAAACAACGATCGCAGTTCCACGATATAAAAATTGAAAGATAAACTCCAGGGTTGGCGGGGTCGATATTGCCATTGTTTACGGATGGTAATCCATATCAACTATATAACAATATCTGAAAACATTATTTTCAATACTAAATTAGCTCTTACTAGTGACAACTGGACACAGTGGTACGAAACAGTTGGCATCACATCCTCTGCAATATAGAAATTGACTACCGGATTCTGACATCGTCCGCTCTTCCGTGTTACAGATTATGCATTCAAATGTTCCGAGCGATACAATTTGAACGTTGGGGCCTCGCGTCTTCTGGAGAGACCTTGTCAGTATGTTTTGGATCCTCCTGTTGTCAGGTTCACGAGATGTCCAATTCTTGGAAACTGTTTTGGGTTGCCGCTTTCGAACTCTGCTGGTTCTTGTTCCATAATATACATCTTGCACTTGAAATTTCCACTCTCTACAATTACACTACACACTCAACCCTTTTTCCCTTTTCTATTCCCATGTGTTATCGCCTTCTAGGTATATACTTTGTCTTCTTTCTATGATCATGGGTTCCAATGTTGTCGGGCTAACATATATTCATTTCCATCTATATCCTCACATGAGGAATCTGATCGACCATTGTTCCTTTCCATACTTACGCAATTTTCCATTGTTTACGGATGATAATCCCTATCAACTATCTAAGAGTATATGCAAACATTACTTTCAATACTAAATTATCTCTTACTAGTGACAACTGGACACACTGGTATGAAACAATTATTGTTGGTGCAGGGGAAGATCCGGGGTTCACTCCAAGAGCACACCAACAAGCCCTATCTATTGGCCCTTTTGGCAACACCTGTGGAGCAGATGCAGTCTCACCCAAAGCAGCTAAGAGGGGGGTTGCAGGACAAAGATGTCTACAGCCAGGGGAATATCAAGTGGAACTAATACAACAATAATGTAGCATTCATGTGTCACTTATCAGCTAGATCTACTCTACATAGCTATAGATCTGATCTAACACAATAATGAAAATGAAAACATAACAATGACAGGAATCCAGGCATCAATCACACATATAACACAAAATGTACGTGGTTCACCCTCTCTCTAGGGCTATGCCCACAGAACTGTGCTTATGATATATTAAGATAAAGGTTACAATTTTGATCTGCGCTCTGGCCAACAGATCCTCTCTCTTCTTCTCTCTTTCTCTCCCCTTCATGCACACCCAGCTATAGGATCTAATCTTCGCACCCAACTGAAGATCGTACAATACTAGAAATCTCTCACTCTCATCACTTCTCTCTCTCACATTAAAATAATCTCTCAATCAACCACAATCAATAACAATACCCAATGCTACCACACCCGACCCAACCTAGGTCCTCTTGACCTCTATTTATACATTACAGTCCCTCACCAACAACCTTAGGTCGAAACCTAGGTGTCAAAACCCTAATTACCCAAAACCCTAGGTGTCTAAAACCCTAGGTCAACTTGACCCATATTTTTCAGGATTTGCCAGCCTGTCTTTCCTTCCTTGTCACGCGGTGCTCCAAAGCATCCAATGGTGGTTTTCTCTTCTTGCTGAGTTATCCATGATTCTTTTCTCTTGCTGATCTGTCATCCCTGATCTCCTCATCCAACGACTTTCTTTTCCATACTTCACTCCATCTTTTATGCTCTTTTTCTTACTTCGACCCAGTGACAGTCACTTTGTTTCCCGCACAGTTCTCATTTTACCTTTTCTTCCTTGATCTTCACTTCCTTCCATAACCAAGGGCCAATAGGCCCCCAACACTCACCTGTGAATCGTCCTGAGGCACTTCTATTCTGATCCTTCCATGTCACTTCGACTTTGGACTGCTGAGTGCAGCCTTTGCTTTCTGCTCCATGTCTCCTTCCCTTCCTTGTGCAGACTGTATTTCCTGTGTCTAGTACCCAGTTTCAACTGCACCTGGTACCTAGACCCTTTTCTCCTTTCTCTTACTGAGAGATGCGAGGCAACTAGTTGTCATAGTACAACTTCAACCAATTCCCTTTTACTAATCCCTCTTTCCATTCTCCCTTCAATGTCTTCAGCTGCGCAACTCCTCCTTTTGTAACATAGGCGATCTCATATGGTCAGAGCCAATGCGTTCTGAACTTCCCTGGATGTTTTATAAATTTACTGTTATACACCAGTACTAAATCACATTGCTTAAACACCTTCTTCTTGATGTGTCTGTCATGATAGGCCTTCTCTCTTCCCTTCTGTACCTACTGATGGAATCCTGCAATAAATCTATCTTCTTCTAGTTCAACCAGCTGAGCAAGCCTCTCACGAACAGTGCCAATATCATCCATGTCTGTAAATGCAACAATTCTTAAGCTTGGTCCCAAGTACTCCATCAGGACAACAACTTCAAGACCATAAACCAACTTGAAAGGGGTCTACATTGTTAATTTCTTGCAAGTGGTTCTATAAGCCCAAAGTACTGCTGGTACTCTTAAATCCGAGTCATCCCTGTTCACACTGCAAATCTTTGTCAATGTTGTCTCCAATATTTTGTTGAATGCTTCAACCATTCCGTTTTCTTGTGGATGGTAAGGTGTACTCTTCTGATGGTGGACTGCAAATTCTTTAGTCATGGCTTCAACTGTCTTGTTGTTGAAATGAGTGCCTTGATCACTCATAAGGGTCTTAGGGCATCCAAACTGGGTTATTATGTCATCAAATATAAAATGTGCAGTTGTAGTTGCACTATAGTCCTTGACGACTCTTGCTTTGGCCCATCTAGTCAGGTATTTTGTCACAGTGATAATATACCTTTCTCCTGTGTGCTTTCTTGGTGGGTTTATAGGTCCCACAAAGTCAATGGCCCACTTTTAAAATGCTTGTAGGGTCATCTACGATTCTAGTGGAATTTCATCTCTTTTGGATGGTTTTCCAACTCTCTGGCATACATCACAGGCTCTGGTATACTCTTTAGCATCTCTCTGTAAAGTAGGCCACCAAAGGCCAGGTCACAGAACCTTCTGCACAGTTTCTTTTCCTGTGTAATGTCCTCCTGCGACACCTTCATGAGCTTCTGCAAGGATCAATGGGCGCTCTTATTCCATAATACATCTTCTTAGTATATCTTCATGTCCCATCTTATATAACTAACCAACTATCAGTGAAAAGTCTACAACGCGCACCACTAGATGTTTCTTCTGGGAAATTGTATACTCACTTGGAGCCATTCCTGTTGAGAGGAATTGGACTATGTCTGTGAAGTGGCCATCCATATTCCTTATGGTGAGAAGCTATGCATCCAATAGTGTATCCTCCAGATAGGTGGGTTCTTCTCCATGTTCCAGCCTCGACAGGTGGTCAGGTCCCTTGTTCATTCTTCCTGGCTTAACTATGATCTCAAAATCATATTCTTGAAGAAGGAGAAGCCATCTACATATTCACCCCCCCAACACTGGCTTGTTGACCAGGTACTTCAGTGTAGAGTGATCAATAAACATTTTAAAGTGTCCTCCCAACAAGTAGTGGCAAAATTTTTGTAATGCATACACCATGGCTAATCCTTCTCTCTCTGTAGTGGTGTAATTAATTTCAGCCGTGGATAACTTTCTACTGGAAAATGCTAATGGATGATCAATGTCTTCTTATCCAAGTTGTGCTATTATTTATTCTAATGCAATGGAAGACGCATCAACATGCACATGAAATTCCTTGCTCCAATCTGGAAAGACCAGAATAGGCACAGTCACCATCTTTTGTTTCAGTGTGTCGAAGCTCTGCTGGCATTCTTCTGTCCAACCAAAATGGCAGTCTTTCTTTAATAACTTCTCCATCGGTGCAGTAATCTAAGCATATCCTTTGATAAATTTTCTGTAATAGCCAGTATGTCCTAGCGCAGTGCGCAGTTGTTTGACTGAGGTAGGAGGTGGAAAATAAACTATAATTGCAATTTTGGATGGGTCCACCAAAAATCCTTGCTTGCATACAATATGACCTAATAATACTCCAAATGGTGAGAAGAAGATGCACTTCTTCAAATTCAAAGCAATTTGACATTTCCTGCATTTATCCAACATTAGCCTTAGACATTCAATATGGTTTTTCAGTAAACTAAAAATAGTCCAGTCATCAAAATAGGATTCTAAGAACTTATGAAAAAATTCTTTGAATGCTTCAACCACCACCCTAGAAAAGATGGCTGGGGCATTATTCAGTCCAAATGGAATCACTGTGTATTGGTAGGATCCCCATTTTGTGGAAAATGTGGTCTTGTGGCGGTCCTCTTTGGCAATCCAGATCTAATGATATCCTGAAAACCCATCTATAAAATAATATACCTCTTGGCCTCCCACATTGTCTAATACTTCATCGGTGAATGGTGTAGGGAAGGGTTCATGCAAACATGCATCATTAAACTTTATGAGGTCCACACATATTTTGATCTAGCCTGTATTCTTGTCTTGTACTACCATAGGGATGATCCACTCCGACTCTTTGATAGGTTCAATAATCCCTGCTTCCAACATTCTGTCGAGCTTAATCTTCACTTTTTCCTTATATTTTGGGTTCAATCTGTAGGGTCTTTGCTTGATTGGATTCACATCTAGTTTCAAAGGTATTATCATCTCTCCCATAGGTCCTTTTATACCCTTCATATCAGTGAACTTGGTCGGGAACAAGTCCTGATACTCGTGCAGTAATTCTGTAATTTTGTCAATGGTAGCAACATCCCAGTAATCTCCGACATTGGCAAGCTTTGGTGTCTCCTCTGACCCAATATTGACTTTATTTATCTTGATCGGCTAATTTAGTATTGGAAATAATGTTTACCTTACATGGATCATCATCAACAACTTTGACTTAAACTCATCAGGCTCTTGTATACTCTTTAGCATACTCTGAGCAATGTTTACATTCCTCGGATCATCATCTTCATCGAAATTAATGTTGTAACATCCTTGTAATTTATGGAATGGTGTAGTCCATTCGTCCTCTTCTTGCTCCAAAGGGAGGTTATATGCCTCCTTAAATACTTTCTTCCTCACAATCTTTAATGCTTGATCTACTAAAGGAAATTCACTTTCAAACAAAAAGGTGATTACAAAATTCTGAAGCATACCTTCCCAATCTGCAGTGATAAGGCACAACTTCGCTTGAAGGTACCAGTTAATAGGGGTCGTGTCCAGCGTGTTAATAAATCTGTGTACCCATTGTTCTCAAGGAATGTCACTATAGGCCTCTTCGCAACTTTGTACATGGTCCTTTGGGCAACTTCGACCTGTGTACCTCACTTCCCAGCTTCCTACTTGTGCTGAAAACCGCGCTGTCATCAAGGTTCGGCATTATGTCCAGTCTGTGATATTGATTTTATGTGTCCCCCACCATCTTTCTGGTGTATCTTTCAGGGCCTCATCCATAGCCAAGAACCTTTGTTGTGCTGGTACAATTGCTTCAAAGTCCATCAAGAAGGATTCTAAAGGATTCAGACCATCAAAGATTGGCAAGTTACTTATTGTTGTACCAATCCAATGATCTTCTCTGGTTAGTTGAGCATATCTCCTTGTGGATACTTCATACATCTTGTTCGGCCAGTTCTCCAGCGCTTCTTTTGAATCTGATGAACACGCGTTGCCACTTCTCCATCTTAGGTTCCCATCGGCAGTAGGGTTGATATAATCCTGTTGTCTGGCTGTTAATTTATAGATGTTTTCCAACTCATATGCGTAGTATTCTTCTCTGATGGGCTCTGTATATCGCATAACTTCATCTGGATCTAAGGGTGCAATGACCCTAAGGCCATCTCCTTCAAATGTCATGCATCTTTTCTTTAAATTGACCATGGTATAATTGTTGAAGGCCCAATCAATTCCTAGTAATGCAGGGTAAGGGAAACTATCATCAACAATTTCAATTACCTCAAAGTCTGCAAAGATTATAACTCTGTCAATGTCCACAGGGAAATGCTCCAATTGTCCAAATGGGCTGACAACTTGCTGATTAGCCATGTGAAGCCTGATAGGGGAATATATCAGCTTGTGTTTTCCCATCAGTGCCCAAGTTTGCTTCATCATGACGTTCACCTCCGACCCTAAGTCGAGGAACACATAGTCTATATCATACTCTCCTATTTGAGAATTCAAATGTGTAACGACCCTTGATTATTAAGTATAATTAATTTAATAATATAATCCTAAAAGATTAGCTAAACTACATTTATGTCTTAAAATAACATTTCTAATTGATTATTATTAATGAGTTAGTCATGATGGTTAATGGTTCATTTAA
>ML782463.1:2057-15774 GCA_009831015.1 Picea engelmannii | reverse complement strand
GTGATATACATATTGCATTCAAAATTTCCGTGATTAACAATTCCACCACAGACTCCTTAGTCCTTTTTCCCTTTTCTTCTTCCCATATATTATCGCTTTGTTGTTATATACTTAGTCTCTTTTCTATGATCGTGGGTTCCAATGTTGGCGGGCTGACATATCTTCATCTCCATCTATATCCTCACATGATGAATCTGACCGACCGCTGTTCCATGCTATACATCGTGCACTCAAAAATTTCGTGATCTACAATTCCACCCTGGACTCCTCGAACTCACAAGCTTCACTCTACCACACCTCACAAATTTTTCAAACTATCTGTCGCTGCCTTCCATCGCCAATAAATTCTTGTCCTTCCTGATATACATTAGTTATGCTCTTACTAGTGATATACAAATTTCCCTCTGGACTGTCCTACCATAACCTCTTCGGTGTTACACGTATTGCACTCAAAAATTTATGAGACATACAATTTGACCCTCGCGCCCTCAACTGCAATGGTTGTACCTTCTAACCCTATTTTGAAGCTGATTTTTCCAGTGCCAGTGACCTCCATACTTTCTTAGTATGCAATTATAAACCTTTCATGGTAACAGTTCATCATGCAGGAACCGTAAACATTGTCATTAATGAGTGAAACGCTTGAGGATATCTCCCATTATTACACATTAAACCAAGACTTGCGGAGAGTTATTTTGTCCCTTCTGATTGTTCATCTCGAACATGCATCGTCATGTTGCCTCGTTCAAGAAATCTAGAATGCTTAATCGCTCATTGTCGTACCCACCATGTTCGCATTTCTATGTATGCAATTACTAGTGTTTAATGTTAAGAACGCATCATGCAACACCCGTCCAAACTGTCATTAATGAACTAAAGTCTCAAGGAGATCTCCCATTCACACACATTGCACCAAGATTTGCGCAGGGTTATATTATCCCTTCCAACTTTTCATTTCATTCATCGTTTGGAGGAAACAAACGTTCTTGTAGACTTATGGCAGCAGGTTGGCAATAGTTTTGTGGAGGAACTTTAAATATCTTTAGACATGAGGACCAGAACTTCCAGTGGTCCAGGGCATACTTTTACTATTCATCCCATTCCGCCGAGAAGGAAGTTATTTGGAGCTCTGGAATTGCTCGTGCAGGTTGCTTCCCTGAGGTTTTTGACTGTAAGGAAGTGGTATCTTGGTGCGCCGAAAAATATATTCCAAGCCAAATAATTATTCCACTGCATGACCATTCTCCTATTTCTTTGTCACCTCAAGTCTTCCACAAGATGTTAAAATTGTCGAAGTCAACATTGACGTTCATAGGACAAGACTGCAAGCAGTTCCTAGAAAAAACATGACAACGGGTTTGAAATCTTAGCCGAGTTCCTTGAAGACCTGACAATAGTTCCTGAAGATATCACAAAGTTGCAGGTAAGTTCCTTTAGAAATCCATTCCAGGAAATTGCTTGGTTGTTTACAAGAATAACGAGACAGACATCCACGACAAGCATTTCCCATATAATTATTTATATTTTGTACTTCACAGTCAAAGAAGAATTCATTTTCAATTGGGAGAAGCTAATTTTGATTGAGATCTGTTCCCAGTTGTCACATTCAAAGAATCTAATAAATTTTATATGTCATCGTACATGATTTTCACAATAGTGCATTGCTGTCTGTTTCCAAAACTTTCTCTTTCCAATAAAATAAACTGTGGCTTCGATCCAATAACATTTTGGTACCATGCCCTATGGAGGCACAAGGCCTCCCATTGTTTTTATGAAGTTTTTAATGGCTCTGTCTCAGTTTTAAAAGATTTATTGTTAGGGAAGGATACTCCGCGGATGTTTGGCCAGGAAACCAGGTTTTTGAAAAGGAAGGGCACACTTGAACAAAAGGAAAATCATAGTGTACTCATGGTCTTTGGCTCTAAGGAAAATCCTACTTTCCTTCCATGCCACATCATGAACAAGATGTTTGTTGCAGAAATAGCAAGGCAATACAACCACTGGTTTCATTTTTTCCATGACAAGAAAAAAAAACAGTTCGTTCCTCTGCCCTGGAAATTCAGAGACTGCGTCTCCATAAACGTCAACAATATTGACGAATTTGCTGACCATTTCAAGAAATTGAACCTAATGTATGATTAAAGGGTAAAAGGGTTCGACCCTGATGGGATTTTTCGAGAACATCTATTGGCAATTGTATTTAACAACTCTTTTATCCATAGATACCTCACTGAAGATAGGGACAATGATGACAACAATCCTTCTTCTGGCGATTGTGATGCACACACATTGCAAAGAGCAACTGAATTGTACAGACAACAGGGAAAAGTATCTAGCGAGAAGAGTGCCCAGTCCCCTGCCAACACTCCCAATAACACGACATCACGAAGTATCGCTTCAACAACCCACCCACATAAGAAAGCAACCCGAAATCTTCGAATGAAGGAGGATATAAGAACCCTCCTCGCATAAAAATTTATAGTTCTCAAAAAATTCCACTGACGAAAAAGAGAAAAAAAAATGTAGGGCAGGCCGACGAACCCAAAATTGAAAGTGAAAAAGTGAAATTTGAAATTGAAACTGAGCACATGCACAAAATTGGGTCTTTCGCAGTGGAAATAGTTGAGACCAATTTTTTTTACGAAGATGAATCCTTCGTATTCTAGAGCGCTTTTTTTGACAGCCAATCTAAAAGTATGGTCATTGAAAAGAGAGATGTAAGAAACAGGAAAGGAAAATCTCGCACATAGATTAACTTTAGAAAAATGCAGTCATCCAAAATATCCCTATTTCACCAAGTAACCAGTGATACTCTTCATGATTCAATTGGAGGAATTGAAGCGGAAAATGCCAGAGTGAAAGAATGCTTCAACGAATTTGAGCGGGCTTTCATTGCAACCCCAGAATTCGCCAGTCCTTTAGAAAAAATCATGCCTGCTACAACTGCAGCCAAGATGAAAGTATCCTCTACCCTCCTTGCATGCTCTAGAGCCCTTGTAGACAATAACATAAACAAAAGAATGTAGCTAGTTCTTGAAGCCTGGGAAACATCACAAAATTTAGTTTCCTTTGGAAAGAAGGCAAATGATTTGCTCAAACATTTGGAGGCGAGTTTAAAAAATGATCAGTGTTTCTATGAAGAGGTGCTGACCCATTTTTCCAACTATGTCATCAACACATTAGAATTGAAAAGAAGATAAGAGAAACTCCCCTCCCAAAGCGGACCAAAAAAGTAAAAGCATGCTGGAAAAATAAAGTTGACAACCTCAAGCTCATTGTCGAATCATGTAAACAAGCCATATTAGAAAATGAAGTTTTATTCACAAGACTGATCCAAATATAATTAGCCGAAAGTACCAATGAGGTTCAATACCCAAACTTAATTCTCAAATCCTCGTCAATAACCAAAGAAACCTTCCATAAACAACTTGATATTTTAAAGGGGTTGTGTTTCAAAAAGTTTTATGGCATAGCTGAACATCGTCTAGATGAGCTCGAGCACTGGGTACTGGACTGTGTGACACACAATGAAGAAATTGAACAGAGTCTTCATAGTATTTCAATGGATCTAAGGAAATTAGAAAACGAGCTTTACGACATAGAAATACAGGATGAAATCAACATGGCTCCCATGAGAAGCTACATCGAAGAATGGTTCCAACAGAGAAAGGACGATCTCATCCAGGAAGGGCAACAACCGGTCGACATGACTCCACTGACCATCGACCACAACAACAAAATAACATCGGCTTCATAGTAAGTCTATACTGGCATCTTATTTTCTTTATCAATCCAGTTTAAGTCTATACTGTTATCTTGTTTTCTTTATCAATCCAGTTATTACCTCTTTAAATAGAAAATTGTAACCAAAGACTCATAACTTACAATTTCTTCTTTTCAGGTCTTCTTCTCTACTGTCGCACACTTCTTCTTTCGACATTCCCAATTCTTGTACCTATTTTGTTTTATGGTCCGCGGGAGCCCCAATCCTAGTCTATATGAAAAACACATTTAAATTTCAAGAAATATGTAATAGACGTTATTAATTTTTGATAAATTTCAAAGAAAACTGATTCGGAAATGCCTTTATTGAATGCTACATTTTGGGTGTCCAGGAACCTTTGTAGTTTGTTCCAAAGAAAACTAATTCGGGAATGCCTTTATTGTATGCTAAATTTTGGGTGTCCAGGAACCTTTGTAGTTTGTTCCAAAGAAAACTAATTCTGGAATGCTACATATTTTGTGTCCTATTCTATGACAAATTTCTTTTGTCTAGGAACCTTGCTGATGTAACATACATTGCTACTTTCAAAGAAAACTAATTCGGCAATGCCTTTGTTGCATGACATTGTTACTATTCTATTGTATGCCAAATTTTTGGTGTCCAAGAACATATAATTTGATAAATTTCAAGACGTTATTACTATTCTATTGTATGCTTTTTATTGTTGATGTAATTTCCAGAAATATGTAACAGACATTATTAATTTTTGATAAATTTCAAAGAAAACTGATTCGGGAATGCTAGATTTTTTTGTGTCCTTTTGTATGCTAATTTTTTTTCTCCAGGAACCTTTGTTGATCTAACAGACGTTATTACTTTCTAATAACACTAATTCAGGAATGCCTTTGTTTCACGACATTGTTACTATTCTATTGTATGCTAGATTTATGCAGTCCAGGAACCTATTCTTTCATAAATTTCAATTTTTGTTGTGTCCAGGAGCCCTTGTTTTAAAGAAAACTAATTTGGGAATGCTACATTTTTTGTATTTTTTTCCACAAACCTATGTAACAAACATTATTACTATTCTATTGTATGCTAAACTTTGTGTGTGCAAGAACCTTTTAAATGTTTTTGCACCACATTGTTACTATTCTATAGTATGCTAAATTTATGGTGAGTCTTTCTTGCGAGACGTTGTTACTATTCTATTGTATGCTAAATTTATGGTGTCCAGGAACCTATAATTTGATAAATTTCAATTTCTTTTGTGTCCCGGAGCCCTGGTTTTAAAGAAAACTAATATGTAACAAACTATTATTTTTTTCATATATTCCAAATAAAACTATTATTTTGTCTCCTTATATATTTATGTGCTCCTACATTTTTATCTTCAGCTATGTTGAATCCCAAGACATTCTGTTTATTTTATTTCAATTCTCTTTTTTATTGATGCATATTTTTTCCTGCTTGGTCATTTTCAAAATTAAATATGAGATAAATCACTCACTCAAATTTGAGATATCATATTTGACACACACACACACACACACACACACACATACACACACACATATGTTTCTTTAAATTTCCAGGAATATGTAACACGTTTTATTATTTTTTTATATAAATGTCATAAAATTGTGTTCACTACTTTTTTTCTACTCACATATATAGAGAGTATGTCATTTCTTGCATCTTTATCTTAAAATTCAAATAGTTCGCAAATCCACTTGTAAATTTGTATACCGCGGAACTCTGGATGCTCTTTGTAGGCCATAGAACAACATAGGCCCAATTTTCAGCCCGCCATCCCGATAACCCACGATCCAAAAACTGGCTAAGTATGGAATGAGGGCTCCATGCATGCTCTATAAAATATCATCCCCATACTTTATAAAAGTACATATTTCGTATGTATAAAATTAAATATCCACTTTATAAAATTACATATTTGGTATGTATAATTTATGCTGTCCGTGAACCTATAATTTGATAAATTTCAATTTCTTGTGTCCAGGAGCCCTTGTTTTAAAGAAAACTATTTCGGGAATGCTATTTTTTTTGTGATTTTGTCCACGAACCTATGTAACAGACGTTACTACTATTTTTTTGTGTTTTTCTCCACGAACGTATGTAAAACGTGTGTAAATAAAACTAATTCGGGAATGCTAAATTTTTTGGACACGAGGTCCTTAAAATTCAAATAGTCTGCAAGTCCGATTGTTAATTTGTATATTGCGGAACTCTGGGTGCTATTTGTAGGGAACGAAACAACATAAGACCAATTTTTAGCCTGCTATACCGAGAACCCGTGATCCAAAAACTGGCTAAGTATCGAATGAGGGCTTCATACATGCTCTATAAAATCTCATCCCCATACTTTATAAAAGTACATATTTCATATGTATAAAAGTAAATATCTACTTTATAAAATTACATATTTGGTATGTATAATTTAATAAATTTCAATTTCTTTTCTGTCCAAGATCTCTTGTTTTAAAGAAAAATAATTCGGGAATTCTAATTTTTTTTGTGTTTTTGTCCATGAACATATGTAAAACATATGTAAAGAAAACTACTTCGGGAATGCTCTTCAACTTATGTAAAGAAAACTACTTTGGGAATTCTCTTCAACTTCCTACCCACGTGTCTGTACTAGGTCGCATTTATTCCCATTCCAACTTGGCAGGGACTACGCTGCCATGCAACACTTGTTATTGAATATGTTATGTCTTCTTAAATGTTCATTTAAAATATGTGTAATTTAAATATTTTATGTTATGTATTTTTTACATTATAAAATTATTTATATTATTAAAGAGACTTAACATATATATACAGTTTGAGTGGGCCTAATGGTTAAGAACATGTGTTTCCTCTTAAGAGGTCACAAGTTCAAATCCAGAGGGGGATAGGGTATGTATACCTCCGTAGACTTTGGGGTCGCTTGTCCCATAAACAAAGGAGTCTCATACACCAATTAGGTGTCTGACTTGGCCGTGACCTTAAAAATGGATTATTATTATTATTATTATTAAATTAATATAAATAAAAATTGATAAAATAATTTAAACATTTTTTACAATAAAGTTTTACAATATTTTAAAAAACATTTTTAAATTTTTGAATAAAATCTATTTGTGAATATTCACACATTTAATCTAAAAAGTTATATCTAAATTTGTTATTGAATATGTTATTCATTTTTATATGTTCATTTAAAATATGTGTAGTTTATATATATATTGCAACTATCATAAGTAAATTTGGCTTCATGAGAAATATTGGATTACTCAAATTCTATAAATTTAATAATTTAAATGTGCAATTTCAACAATATAAATTTAACAATTCAAATATGTAATTCCAACAATATTGTAATTTTTAACTAAATTTTAAAAAAATACCTAAAATATATATTTAATTCAATAATATATATTCAATGGAAAATGTTTTGAACAAGTGTTTCACTCTATAATTATTGATAATGATGATTATGGTGAAACATGCACAATATGCTAATAAATGGGCTAGTTTCATAGTTTTAAAAGAAATCAATTTAGTTTGCTGTTTTTGTTATTTAAATGAGAAAAATTAATATAGTTAACTACACAGTCATAAAATTGAATTCAGAAAATTTGACATCAACTCATAAGGAATGGAGGAAGAGGTGTTGCTCCATGATGACACATAGTTTATAGATTTGTCATAAGTAGTGTTGGACAATATCTCTTACCATATTTTTACTTTAGTATGGTTGTCATATAGTTTTGAGATTAACCTAAATTTCTTATAATTTTTGGATTAATCTAATTTTCCTTAAAAAAACCAAATACTAATCACATTTAAAAAAATCAAACATTTCAAATTTTATAATATATAATTTAATTTATATAATATTATTATATTACATAATATATTACCAAAATTAATATAAAGAGAATTAAAACAAATATTAAACATTTCACATTTTATAATATATATTTTAATTTATATAATATTTATTACATTACATAATATCATAATATTGTATTACCAAAATTAATGTGTATACAACACAAAACATCACCTTCTTTTTCCACTTTTTATATTTCTTTATTTTATTTCTGGAATGGATAAAATTAATACAACCTTAGTAGGACGAGTTCTTGTGAATCTAATTTAATTGGATGACGCACTCTTTTATGAATGGGGCATAAATGAGAATCAGGTCATTTCAAATGCGATTGATAAAAATTAGCATCGACTGTTTAATCTATGTGCTCGGACTACCTAATATGCTTCTTGAGATCTTCCAGTCACTTTTGGATACAAAGATCCATATTGGAAAACGTTCTTTATTGTTGTGGTGGTGTAATAAGTATGCCATATATGTTAGATTTAATTTTAATAACTATGATGTAAACAAGAATATTTTACAGCTAATTAGAATCTATTATATAGATATATGAATTTTAATATTATTTATTTAATATTAAATAAACTAATAGTTTAAAAGTAAATGTTATTTATAATAAAGTTTATTGATTATACAATTAATTTCAAATATTGAAAGAAGTGTTGCATGGCAACGAAGTTTCTCCTGGGTTGAATTGGGGATAAATGCAGATGGATGGAGAAAAAGTAACAGGGGCAGATGAAAATTGCAGCGCAGATGTGGCAAGCAACTTGAAGGACAGGTGGTAAGCATGCAAGAAATGACATACTCTGTATATGTATGAGTAGAAAAAAACTATTAAACACAATTTTATGACTATATATATATATATATATATAAGTGATCAAATAAAATAAACAGAATGCCTTGACATTCAGCATAGCTGAAGATAAAAATCTAGGAGCACATAAATATAAAAGGTGACAAAAAAATAGTTTTATTTGGAATATATCAAAAAATAATAGTTTGTTACATATTCTTGGAAATTTAAATGTGTTTGTCATATATACTGGGATTGGGGCTCCCGTGGACCATAAAAGAAATATATACAAGAAATAGGACTGTGGAAATAAGAAGTGGGAGACGGTAGAGTGTAATACCTGAAAAGAAGAAATGAGAAGATATCAGTCTTTGGCTAGAGATTTATATTCATAAAAGGTGGAATAACTGGATTGATAAAAAAAGGAGGATGTCATCCGTATAGACTTACAACGATGGTACATATAAGTGTTTTTTTTATTTGCTTGCATATGCCTTTTCCTGTTGGCTTTCGTCGATGACCCGCTTCAAGTTCTTTTCGATGAATTCTTCAATGTAGCTTCTCAAGGGGGCGATGTTAGTGTCATTTCGGATATTTATGATGAAAAGTTCCTTTTCTAATTCGCTTACATCAATAGAAAGATTACAGAGAGCCTGATCAATGTCTTGATTCTGTGCCGGATAGAGGACTAGCTAGTTGTCCACGTGATCTTCACCATATTCAAGAATCCTGTAAAACATTTCTAAAGACAACGCCTTAAAATTATCAACTTGTTTATCGAAAGCTTGCTTGGTCAATGCCAACGAGTTGACGATTAAGATGGGGTCTTGGAACTCGTTGGTCCTTCTTCCTAAGTCTATTTTGGTGAGCTTTGTGAATAATGTTTCTTTCTTTGATATTGCTTTCTCACATGATTGGACGATGAGATACAGGTTCTTCACCTTCTCTTTCTAGCATGCTTCTAATTGAGTGATCCGGCTTTTGGAGGGGAGATCATGTTGTCTTCTTGTCATGTCTGCCATGTTGTTGACATGAAAATAAAAAGGGATGACCATGTCCAAATAGAAAGTTTATTCATTTTTTAAATCCGTCTGCAGAAGTTCGAGCAAGTTATGTGCCCTCCTTCCCAGGGAATCCATAATTTGTGATGTTTTTCAGGCCTCAGTAATCAGTTCCATTCTTTTCTTGATATTTTTCTCCACATATCCTCTACACGATGCGAGGAAGCTGGAGGATTCTTTTAGATTTACTGCAGGGCTGCAGGGGGTCACAGACATGGCTATTGCCAAAGGACTGGCAAGCAATGGCATAGGAATCAAAGCTTCCTCTAATTCCTTGATTTGGTCCTTTAGTATGTCATTCTCAGCCTCAATGACTCCAATGGAATCATGAAGAGAATCTCTGGTTGCTCTGTGAAGTCCAAATATTTGAGACGACTGCATATTGGCAAGGTCAACTTCTGAACGATATTTTCTTTTCTTATTTTTTACATCTCTATTTTCAATAATTAATCTTTTAGATTCGCTTTCAAAAACAACACTCTGGAATATGAAGGATTCATCTTCGTCAAAAATTTTGGTATCAACTATGTCCATTGGGTAGCTATGGTGAATCACGTCTCCCCACTGATCAAGGTTGCAGAATATGATATCCAGATTAATGTCAAGTTCCATGTTCTCACTCTCAATTTCGTGCTCCTCTGTCTCCCCTACAATTCTTTTTCCCTTCTTCTGCATGACAAGTTTGTGAGAACTATCAATTTTAGGATGAACCTCGTCTATTTGAAGAACTTTGGGTTGCTTTGTTACTATGGCAGGTCGTTGGAGCGAAGCTTTGTTACTGTGGAGGTTTTGGTCCTCAGGCCTGAAGATGTTCACTGTATCTCTACAGAACTGTTGTCGAGATGGTGCCATTGGTTTATGAAAACATATGTTTGCTCTAGATGCTGCTTGAAATGAACAAATGAAGGGGAGAATATAACTCCCCGAAAATGTTGGTTTAATGCGTGCGAATGGAAAATCTCCTTGAGATCTTCGCTCATTAATGAAAATCTCTATGCGTGTTATATGGTGAGTTGTTAGAAGTAAAGCTTAATTATTGCATACTTAGAAGTGCGAAGGTGGTAGTTACGATGAAGAACATTGAAGGATTAGAGATTTCGTGGATGAACCAAGATGACGACGTGCGAATGACATTCCATGGTATTTTAAATTAACACTCGGAAGGTATAACAAAACCCTCAACAAATATTGGTTTAATGCACATTAATGACAGATCTTCTCGAGCCTTTCGCCGATCAATGAAAATTTAAACAGTTCCTACATGATGAGATGTTAGTATTAAAGATTACTAATTTCATATTTAGAAATAAGACACACACACACACACACACACACACACACATGCACACACACACACATATATAAACATTTTTTTTATTATAGACATGTGCGAAGGTGATGGAGATGGGGAAAAGAAAGCAAGGAAGGAATGGCCAAGTCTGAAAAGCGGTCGGACAAGCTTCAAAATAGGTTTATAGGAGATAATGAGGAAAGGTGAGTGTCCAACGATAAAATTGCACGAGTTAGAATTTTTAACTGCAAAACGCGTAAAATGGAAGAGGGCATGATGGTGCAATTCAGCGGACGGTTTGTATATTTGTGGAATTGCGGGAAAGTGGCTAAGTATGGAATAGGGAAACGTCAGTCAGGCTCATTTTCGGAATTAGGTTTTGAAGATTTCGTGAATGGGCCAACCCGAGGTCCCGCGAATGACATTCCATGGTGTTTGAAATCAACACTTGAAAAGGATAATATAACCTTTCAGAAATCTTGGTTTAATGCGTATTAATGCGACATCTCTGCAAATCTTGGTTTCTTTCCGAACAACAGGACCTAACGACTTAATTTAGTTTTTTTTTATTATAAATAAGGCTCTTTTATTATAAACAACTACAAATAAGGAATGGTCAAATATGAAAAGCGGTCAAACAGTTTTCAAAATACAAGGAATTCTCAGTAGAGATGAGGATGAACGGTCGTTTCCTACAAATAACACCCAGAGTTCTGTGATATACAAATTGACAGGTAGAATTGTGGGCTGGCTGAGATTTTATAGAGCATGTACGCTTTTTGGACCGCGGGTTCTCGGGCTGGTGGGCTCAAAATTGGACCTCTATTTTTCCGTGCCTTACAAATAGCACCCAGACTTCCAAGATATACAAATTGAGAAGCAGACTTGTGGGCTCAACATTGCACTTCTATTATTCTAAGTCCTCCAAACAACACTCAGAGTTCCATGAAATACAAATTGACAAATGGACTCCAGGGCTAGTGGGCCTAGGATTGTGATTGTTTATGGATGGTGATCCTTATGAACTATATGACATTATATTAAAACATTATTTTCAATACTATATTATTAATATTAAATATTGATATTCTATGATTTAATTAGACAAACAAATTGTAAAATATGAAATGGGGAAGTGGTTGGTCGGGCTGGTGATATAAAAGTAAGTGAAATATGAAGACGTGAATCTGCCAACATTCGCACTTAGAATTTTTCCGGAAAATGAGCAATACATACTATATATGTACCTTTATAAAGTATGGACATGAGATTTTATAGATCATGTACGGATCTCGCATTCCATACTTGGCCACTTTTTGGATCGCGGGTTCTTGGGTTGGCGGGCTCAAAAATAGGCCTCTATTGCTCCGTGTCCTACAAATAGCACACAGAGTTCCGCGACATACAAATTGATAGGCGTATTTGCGGTCTGGCTGAGATTTATAGAGCATGTATAGTTTTTGCATCGTGGGTTCTCGGGCTGGCGGGCTAAAAAAAGGGCCTCTATTGTTCCGTGCATTACAAATAGCACCTAGAATTTTGCGATATACAAATTGACAAGTGGACTTGCGGGTTGGCTGGCTCAACATTGCACTTCTATTGTTCTATGTCCTCCAAACAACACTCGGAGTTTTGCGATATACAAATTGACAGACAGACTCCAGTGCTGGTGGGCTTAGGATTGCGATTGTTTGCGGATGGTGATCCCTATCAACTATCTAACATTATATAAAAAAATTATTTTCAATACTAAATTATTAATATTAAGTATTGATATTATACAATTTAATTAGACAAAAAAGTTATTGACAATGACATTCTTAAAGAAAACTAATTGAAAAACTTTAAATATTCCATAACATCTACCATGGATTTTACAATATGTAAACACACCATTTAAGAAATAAAATATTAACCTATTATTTTAAATAAATAATTTTCTTCTAACAAAGTGAAGAAATAGATAAAATGGGGCTATATTGCTCTGTGCCCTACAAATAACACCCATAATTATGCGATATACAAATTGATAGGTGGACTTGTGGGTTGGCTGGCTCAACATTGCACTTCTAAAAACATTATTTTCAAATACTAAATTATTAATATTAAATATTGATATTGTACAATTTAATTACATAAAATTATCAATAGAGCATGTACAGATATCGCATTCCATACTTGGCCACTTTGTGGATCGCGAGTTCTCGGGCTGACAGGCTAAAAAATGGGCCTCTATTGTTTCGTGTCCTACAAATAGCACCCAGAGTTCCACGATATACAAATTGTCAGGAGGACTTGCGGGCAGGCTGAGATTTTATAGAGCATGTACACATTTTGGATCATGGGTTCTTAGGCTGGCGAGATAAAAAATGGGCCTCTATTGTTCTGTGCCTTACAAATAGCACCCAAAATTCTGTGATATACAAATTGACAAGCAGACTTGCGGGCTGGCTGGCTCAACATTGTACTTCTATTGAGTTCCGCGATATACAAATTGACAAATGGACTCTAGGGCTGGTGAGCTTCGAGAAACGAGCAATACATACTAAATATGTACTTTTATAAAGTATGGACATGACATTTTATAGAGCATGTACAGATCCCTTATTCCATACTTAGCCACTTTTTTGGATCGTGGAATTGCAGGTTGGCGGGCTCAAAATTGGATAAGGAAACGAAAGTGCTCGGTTGGACTCGTGATGTATACTATGCACACAGGGCATGAGAGTTCGATGGCGCCTACGCAGGAACCAATGACCATAAAATTTGCAAACTATGAGCATAGACATGGGACTAAGTATAGAATCATAAATGGATAATAGAGGGGAAGAAAAAAAAGGGAGAACGACTAAGTATAGAACAGGAAAATGAAAGGGAGGTAAGAACCGACATGAAAGAAAATTGTTACGTAGGAACACATGAAAAGAAAATATGGAGTACA
>ML782462.1:307752-358657 GCA_009831015.1 Picea engelmannii | reverse complement strand
TACAGTGTACTCTCAACTAGTGGAGTCTCCTCACCATCCTCAAGTTTGAATCCTAATAGGAAAGGAGTCAGAGCAGACTTGCAGTTTGTCATGTGAAATTTCTCAAGGAGATCTCATGCATACTTGGCCTAAGATAGTTTGATGCCTGATGCATCCTAAATGATCTCAAGTCCAAGGAAGAAGTGTAGTAGACCCATGTCTGTCATCAAAAACCTGTCATGCAGAATCCTCTTGACTGCATCAATCATTGAAGTCGAGCAACCAATGATCAACAAATCATCAACGTACAAAACTAAAAGTAGAAGTAAATCATCCGTCCTGAGCATGTAGACATTCAAGTTGGATTTACAATGTACAAAGTTCTGTGACAACAGGTAGGAATCCATCTTGGCATACCATTCCCTTGGAGCCTGCTTGAGGACATAAAGTGGCTTCTTCAGTCGACAGACCAAAGATGAGTCCCTCATAAATCCCTGGGGATGCTCCATATAGATCTCCTCAGAGAGATCACCATGAATAAATGCATTCTTCACGTCCATATAATGAACTTCCCTTCCCTTGGCTGCTGTAATGACAAGTGCCAATCATATGGAATCCATATTTGCTACTGGAGCGAAGGTCTCATCATAGTCAATACCATGAACCTGCTGAAAGAATTTGGAAACAAGCCTGAATTTGTATTTGCTAATCTTTCCATCCACTGTGCTCTTGGTCCTGTAGACTCATTTTCATCTGACAAGTTTCCTCCCAGAAGGAAGGGGAACCAAATCCCAAGTTTGGTTCTCGAGGAGGGAGTTGTAATCCACCTACATGGAAGATTACCAAAAGGAATTTCTAGCGACCTCTCCATAAGACTGTGGATCTGAAGACTGAACCAAGAAAACATGCCTGGAGGGAAATGGTTCAGTGGTAGTGAGTGAAACATGAGGCTCCTAGAAATCATATTGAGTCCTCCTAGTATCAGCTAGATCACCGACAATATCCCCTGCTGCCTGAAGAGTAATCTATGCCCACTTGGGCCTCTACTTTGGCTCTACAACTACATCTGGATGCTTTGACTCTGCATTTGACTGTACTGACTCTAAATCTGAATCATCTAAGTCCTATGAATCAAAACTCTAGTCTGAAGAAGAGTCGACATGTGCATTCTCATCATCTCAGATAGGTGGAAGAATGAAGGTGTCTACATGCAGCTTCTGGGGTGCATGCAAGATACTTTCCTCGAATTGGACACTTCGCTCAATGATGATCCAGTCCGAGGAAATATGAATAAGCCTATATCCCTTCACACTGTTGGGATATCCAACAAAAATGTACTCAATTCTCTGTGGATCAAGTGCCTTCTTGTTTTCAGAGGGAATGTGGGCCCATGCACGTGAACCAAAAATGTGAAATTGGGTCACTTCCAGTTTGAGGCCACTCCAAGCCTCATAGGGGGTCTTATCCTTGAAAGATATATGGGGAGATCAGTTTTGGATGTATGCTTCACAATTAAATGCTTCGGCCCATAGTTTCTGTGGTAGTGACTTTGCAGGCAGCATGCAAGATGCCATCTCCTTTAGAGATTTGTTTTTCCTCTTGTTAGCATTGAGAGTCACCCTTAGATTGTGGGAGGATAAGACCAATACCCATAAGAGTTTTTGGTGGATGTTGGTTTTATATGAGTGGATTTCAATGGAAAAAACTCAATATATGAATGATGTTCAACACGGAACTGGACAAGAAATGCATAGGGAAGTGAGGGCCACATTAAATTCAGTCAGTGAATTGAGTTTAAGTGTGAGAAGAGGGAATAATTAGTGAGAAAGGTGAACAAGACTACTATGAGCATCAGGATTTCAAGAATCTTGGAGAAGAAAAACTCAGACTCAATATCACTCTTGAGCTCAAGCTTCAAACACTGAAATATGTCCAAAAAACACAGTCACAACAACACAACGATCAAACCTACATCACAATGTATCTACAACAACTTGATTGGATCCTCCATGCCCGAGACATTCAGTGCAAGAGGGAGAAACATAACAAGGGAGATGACTAAAACTGGTCATGATACCATTGTAATCAAACATACATTACAACATCATAACAACCCTCTAGTGGATCCTCCATGTATGAGTGTTTTGCCATAGTTTTTATAGAGAGATGAAAAGAAGTTGAATTCTATTAACATGAAAGTCTCAAATTTGATACATGACCAGAGAACAATTTTAGCATCAAAACATTACAAAATAGGGAGCTCTTCTCAACCAATTGACCACCTTAACAAAATATCAAAACTATCTATTTATACTCGGATCAATCCCTGATTATCAGGAGTGTGATCCCATCACTACATTCAAAGAATTGCGTCTGAGAAGTCTTCTGTCAGACTATGCATGTATCCCTCTATCAGACACGAGTTCAGATTGGTATGGGTCTACAGGAAAATCTGACCATAGGGGTACCACGACTGACGGTTCAGTCCCCACAGCCAGACCCTCCATGCTTTCTAATTACTGAGTGAGTCGAGGTTCCAACCACCAGTCCTTTCATTTATTAACTGAACCCTTAAGATCAGGATGAGGCTTAGTGTCTAGGGGGTGACCATTCTCTACTCTCGGATCAGTCACTATATGAGCACGTGATTGCAGGGCTGTCTAAAGTGGTTTGAACTCACACCGATTTTGGGCCCGCAATCCACCGCCTTCTGCCACGTATCACTTTTTCCAAACCACGGTTTCAATTGTAGGACCACTCAATAATTTTATCGATCAAGCAAGTTGCATCCCCACAATGAAGCATGACCATTGATCTGGACATGGTCTACGATCTGGATTCACCTACTATATTTAGCGCCACTTCCAAGCTTAACAACCCGCCAACTTTAGAATCCGTCAAACTATGCCCTAGGGGAGGGGGACACTACTCTTGATGTTGAACAATAACACCTCCCAGAGGATGACTTGTCACTTCTATGCTGATGTGTCATGAAAGAGAAGTGACACATGTCACTAAGAAAGAAGCGAATGATATTCCCATGGCTGCCTAGACTGAGTGCCATATGTCACTGCCAAATAGGTGCTAGGTGTCACGACCGAAAAGTGTGCCAGATGTCCATACTGATAACTACCACGTGTCCTCTTAAATCGATGACTGAGATCTCCTTCGGGTCTCCAGACTCTGGGAAAATCAAATCTCAAACCTCATCCTCTTCCATGCACTTTTAACCGGAGCTAAGGATCTAGCGACGCGTGGCTCATGGATCAATGACTAAGATCCCTTTGAGTCTCTGGGCTCCGGGAAAATCAAAACTCAAATATCACTTTTTCCCCTTCACTTTCCTTCGGAGCCCTAGATATAGCATTGCGTGTCCATTTGAATTGAACGACTGAGACTTACTTCGGGCTTTCGAGCTTCGGGTGTTTCGGGTCTTTGTGACTTCAGGCACTTCGGGACTTCTGGCACTTCGACGCTTCGGGCCTTTAGGACTTAGGGAACTTTGACGCTTCATGCCTTCAGGACTTTGGGAACTTTGACGCTTCAGGCCTTCGGGACTTTGGGAGGCACTACCACTAATATGAACAACTTCCTACTGATTTTGAGATCAATGGTCCACGATTGCTTCAAGAGTTCGGGCTTAGGCTCTTTGGAAGTTTTATGCACATCTCACTTCGAAAATCCTGAAGCTCATTTCCCCAAACACTTGGATCGACTGCCACCTGTCCCCCTCAAGATCGGATGACTCATGCTCACTTTGGGTTTCAGTACTTCAAACCTTTGACAAACAACTTTAACAATATTTTGAACCCCTGATTCTTGTGAAATATCAATATGATATTCTCAGGAATGTCCACCATTAAAGATGATCTCGCCTGTTGCTTGCATTTCGAGCCCGAAATGGACTGCTCTGAACGCTGCACTTTGATGTTTCTTGTGTAGGCCATGAACTTGGACAACCTAATACCCTTGAAATCTATATGTTATAACATTTGGCTCCACAAGGGATGGCATGCTCCCAGTGAGCTGCCAAGAAGAAGCAGTTCCAATCGCCTTATGCATTGGGCTATGGAGTCATTCTCAAAAAACATCCTGCTGAGTATTAAAGGCCGACAAGAACACTATCCTAAAAATGAAAGAACAATACATGGGCTCCAGGGAGCTTATTTATGTACATTCCTAGACTAATTTATTTTTACAAAGCGCTAGGTGAAAGCAAACTTCCACCATAGCCATTCAATCAACTCCCTAGCTACAAACTTGTTTACTTTGTCACTGATCAAATAAAAAAAATGCAATTGTGACAACAAAATGATTACGCTTTTCAGCTCTCCTCCTAGTACCGAAGTCAGGATAAATCTGAGTGGCTCCAAGACATGAAGTAAATGCAACTCCATGTACTCCCTTATAGGTTCATAGAGCAAATGACAAAACCCACTGAACTGGTGACAAAAAACATGCTATGTCTTACAACTGCTCACACATGGCTGAATGTCTCTGGAAAGCACGAGTGAGTGAACGACTTATGTAGGCTGACTGATCCCAGGTGATGGTTGCTCATTTGCAGGCTCTAGGCAGGATATGAACTGCACATTTGGTTCTCCCTCTTCTTCTTCATGACTCTCCGAAGGATCAAAATCATAATCATCATAAATAGGAAACATGGGAAAGCTCTGCCCTTTGTCTTCTACAGGAACATAATGGCGGATTTCAAACAATGTTTTTCCTCAATGTATAAAGGAAAAGGTTGCGTGGTATGCTATTGGAAATCCTCAAAATATGAAACATATGATTCCATGTGTATAGCCATAGGATCATGAATCATGTGACAGAATCCTGGCTGCTTTAGAAGACCAGGCTACTCCTTTGTAAATTCCTTTCTTCTTGCAAATAAAAAACCTCCCCGCTCCTTCGAAAACAACTCTCGATCATCAACAGATGCAATCTCTTTTCCTTGTTGTTGTTCCATCTTTGATTCATAATCATTATATTCTTTCTCAAAATCTGAAACATGTTGACAGTCTTCTTCCTTAGGCACATGCAATTTTTCAAGATATGCTTGCATAAGAACCCCCTTGCTAGCCCTGATGTTCTCTTCAAATTCTTCAACATCATCAAACAGGTGTCTTAACGATGAAGATTTCCTCTCTCTCAGGAGAAGGAACAACGCTAGATGCTGAGACATGACATAGTACACTATGAAAAAAGTCTCTATGGGTCTGATCTCCATAGGAATACTATGATAAACACTGTAAAACCTCATGTTGAAGACCGCTAAGGCTTCCTCTCCTCACCCCAACACTTTAAAAATGCATGGCATAGCTCGGTCGAGGAGCGAATAGAACCGACTTCCAGACATCTAAACCACACAACAACATCTCCAGACAGAGATTGTGAGAACAACCTCATCGCAACATCATCATGAACAATCTCAAAATGATCGACAAAGCTATCAAAGGCCTCCAAATGCCTCTCAGCCAAAGGAATATACTCAAAGGAATAGTGAGGATAAGGATGAAGGTCATGTGGTAGCCTTAAAGGTTTAAACAACTTATTTCTGATTTTAATTTGAAAAGCAGTGGATTGATCATGAGGATTAACGAGTTGATGGCAAGGATCAACATGAATAATGGAGGGTAACGAGATTTGAGAAGACTTTGAATTATTTTCAACCTCCTCAGGGCTACAAGGGTGATCAATTTCAAGAGGATATGCAATATAGATCTCACTTTTATGAATAGGTAGAGGTGAAGACATGAGATCAGTATCTACAACACAAGAAGAGGGCATGTTTTCTTCTTCCAAGGATGGATAAATAAAGGAAGGCCTATTATCATATGAATAGACAAAGCAGAGGATAATCATATTTATATGTGAAGGGAAAGAGAGAAATGAGCTGATAAACAAGAACATTATTTCATGAATAAATCTCATAAACTGATACCTGGTCTTCCCCTTCGGTATGGTCATATTTCCATCAATAGGATCCTCCCCAGTGGAGTCACCAGGTGAAAGTTGCAATATTCAATGGTTTTGATGTCTGATGCACCTTCATAATCATAAGTTCATTATCGTTCTTACCCAGGGAAATGTCTTCAATTCATTCCCCGACAATGATGCCAATAATTTTATCACTGAGAGTCACCCTCAGATTGTGGGAGGATACGCCCAATACCCATGAGAGTTTTTGGTGGATGTTGGTTTTATATGAGTGGAGGTCAATGGACAAAACTCAATATATGAATGAGGTTCAACACGGAACTGAACAAGAAATGCACAGGGAAGTGAGGGTCACATTAACTTCAGTCAGTGAATTGAGTTTAAGTGTGAGTAGAGGGAAGACTTAGTGAGAAATGTGAACAAGACTGCTATGAGCATCAGGCTTTCAAGAAGCTTGAAGAAGAAAAAATCAGACTTAATATCACTCTTGAGCTCAAGCTTCAGACACTGAAATATGTCCAAACAACATAGTCACGACAACACAATGATCAAACCTACATCACAATGAAACTACAACAACTTGATTGGATCCTCCATGCTCGAGCCATTCAGTGAAAGAGGGAGAAAGATAACAAGGGAGTTGACTAAAACTGGTCACGATACCACTGTAATCAAACCTACATTACAACAACATAAAAACCCTCGACTGGATCCTCCATTCTCGAGTGTTTTAGCACAGGTTTTACAGAGAGATGAAAAGAAACTGACTTCTATTAACATGAAAGTCTCAAATTTGATACATGTCCAGAGAACAGTTCTGGAATCAAAACATTACAAAATAGGGAGCTTTTCTCAACCAGTTGACCATCTTAACAAAATATCAAAACTGTCTATTTATACTCGGATCAATCCTTGACTATCAGGAGTGTGATCCCATCACTACATTCAAAGAACTGTGTCCGAGCAGTCTTCTGTCAGACTGTGCATGTATCCCTCTATTAGATGCAAGATCAGATCGGTATGGGTTTGCAAGAAAATTTGACCATAGGGGTACCACGGCTGATGGTTCATTCCCCACGACCAGACCCTCCATGCCTTCTAATTACTGAGTGAGTCAAGGTTACAACCACCAGTCCTTTCATTTATTAACTAAACCCTCGAGATCAGGATGAGGCTTAGTTCCTAGGGGGCGGCCACACGTTGCTCTTGGATCAGACACTATACGAGCATGTGATTGCGGGGCCGTCAAAAGAGGTTTGAAATCACACCGCTTTTGGGCTTGTAATCCACTGCCTTCTACCACATATCACTTTCGCGAAACCATAGTTTCAATTGTGGGACCACTCAATAAATTTATCGATCAAGCAAGTTGTGTCCTCGTAATGAAGCATGACCGTTGATCTGGACACGGTCTGTGATCTGGGTGCACCTGCTAGATTTAGTGCTACTGCCAAGCTTAACCACCCGCCAACTTCAGAATCTTCCAAAGTGTACCCTGGGGGAGGGGGAAGCTACTCTTGACGTTGAACAATAACACCTCCTGGAGGATGACCTGTCGCTGCTATGTTGACGTGTCATGAAAGAGAAGTGACACGTGTCACTAATAAATAAGCGAATTATATGCTCATGACTACCTGGACTGGGTGCCACATGTCACTGCCGAAAAGGTGCCAGGTGTCATGACCGATGAGTGCGCCAGATGTCCATATTGATAACTGCCACATATCCTCTTAAATTAACGGCTGAGATCTCCTTCAGGTCTCTAGACTCCAGGAAAATCAAATCTCAAACCTCATCTTCTTCCATGTGATTTTACCTAGAGATAAGGATCTGGCGATGTGTGGCTCTTGGATCAACGAATAATATCCCTTCGGGTCTTCGGGCTCTGGGAAAATCAAAACTCAAATGGGTCATGTGTCCATTTGAATTAGACGGATGAGACTTACTCCATGCCTTCTAGCTTGGGTGTTTCATGTCTTTGGGACTTCGGGTTCTTCGGGGCTTCAGGAACTTCGACGCTTCAGGACTTCATGCACTTCGGTGCTTCGGGACTTCATGCACTTTGGTGCTTCGGGCCTTCGGGACTTTGGGCGACATTGCCGCTAAGATCAATGACTCCTTGCTGATTTTGAGATTAATGGTACATGATTGCTTTAGGAGTTCGGGCTTTGGCTCTTCAAAAGTTTTATGCACTTCTCACTTCGAAACTCCTAAAGCTCATTTCCCCAAATTCTTAGATTGGCTGCCACCTGTCCCCCTTAATATCGATTGACTCATGATCACTTCCGGTTTCAGGACTTCAGACCTTTGACAAATAACTTTAACAATATTTCGAACCCTCGATTCCTACAAATCGTCGATTTGATATTCTCAGGAATGTTCGCCGCTGAAGATGATCTCGCCTGTTACTTGCATTTCGAGCCCAAAATGGACTGCTCTGAACGCTGCACTTTGATGTTTCTTGTGTAGTCCGCCAACTTGGAAAACTTGTTTCCCTTGACAACTATATGTGATAACGCCGCTCAACAACTCCATTTTTTTGCGGAGTATAGGAAACCGTGTGCTGCAACTAAAACCCTGCCTCATGGAAAAGATTATGAATCTTATGATTTACATACTCTCCCCCATTATCAGTTTGGAGGACTTTGATCTTCTTTCCAGACTGTGTCTCAACCAGGGCTTTGAAATCTTTGAGGTGTTGAAAGACCTCAGATTTTTTCCTTTGAAAGTAGATCCATGTAAACCGTGAGAAATCATCAACAAAAATGAGAACAAACCTCGCTTCGCTGATGGATGGATGTGGAAAGGAACCCATAAGGTCACTGTGGATTAGATATAAAGGTGTGGAAGCTCGCTGAGACTTTCCTTTGTCAATTTTTTCTTGAGGGTGTTTTCCGAGAACACATCCATCACATTCTCCCTTGGAGAAATGGATGTCTGGTAGACCATCAACCAATATTTTCTTGCTAATATGTTGCATGTATCTAAAATTCAAATGTCCAAACCTTTCATGCCATATCCTACTACTTTCATCAGCATGAGTAAGTAGTAAAGCAGAATCAGGTTCAATGAATTCAAAAAAAGTATACAATCTAGGTTGATGATTTACCTCATCGGTAACAACGCCGTAGTTGGTTTGCATGTCATAGATGTCCATGGAATTTGGTGTGAATATGAATTTCTTTCCAGTGTTAGAATTTTTCATCTGATACACGAAGAGAAGGTTGATGAAAATTTTGGGAGCGTGCAACACATTCTCGAAGCTTCCGTTGGTGAGTTCAATCCTTCCTTTGTTGGTGACTTCGATAGAAGAGTTTCCCCCCATCAGAATAGGAGGACCTTTGCATGCATCCAATGAAGAATAAACTACTTCTGAGAAAGCCATGTGATGCAATGCTCCTAAATCTATGATCCAAGCATCGGGAGAGGAGTTGATTGCAATCAAGGCATGGCTAGAATTGTCTTTCTTGGAATTCAAATCTTTTGGCTTCTTCTTCTTTGCACCCTCGAGGATGCGATATCCAAGTTTGTTTTGCTGAAGTATTTGAGACATCATATCTATTTTTTTTTCATGCATGCGGATTCTGAATGGAATCCTTTGTGTTAGTATGTGCATTTCTCCCCTTTTCTCCTCTTTTCCCCTTTGGATCCAAAGGCATCAGTGAAGGGTTTTGTGTACCCTTCCTTCTAATTCGGATGTGCATGATATTTCCATTTATCTTTATCTTTATATTTCTGATATTTGTGTCTGTCATCATGCACAGTGAGTGCATGCGCCCTTGGGCCTTTGATTGTGCCCATGTTGATGAGCTTGGTTTGCTCTTGTGTCAGGGATTCGATAAAGTCCTCAAGAGAAGGCATCTTCTAGTTGGCTCTAGAGTAAAATATAATAGAATGGAATGTGGATACGAATACTGAGAATTCAGTACCAAGCTTGGAGAGAATGGTGAGAACCATTTGTTTCTCCTCCAAATTATCAACCCCGCCAGCTTTGAGTTGCGATAGTAAATCCTTGAATTTTGTAAAGAAATATTGGATATTCTTGAAGATTTTTGGATCCAATGTGAAAAGCTCCACCTCCAACATGTGTCCCCTCATCTCATCCTGTTTTCCAAAGAGCCTTTCCAAGGTGGTCCAGGATTCATTGGGAGTCTTATAGGAAGATATATGAAAAAGGAGATAAGGAGAAATAAGACTGCAAATTGTTCTGAGTGCCTCATCCATGCGATTTAAGTACTTGGATTTTTCTATGGATGATGTCATTTTTGTATCTGTATTCAAGGTTAACCTGTACAACCTTATGGTTTGGATATTTATGGCTATTTTCTCCTTCCATGCAAAATAGTTGTAAGGTGTAAGAATGAATTCTTTTTGGAATTCCATCTTTCCATTGTCTTCAATCTTTTGTACCTGCAAAATTTTTTGGTGTAGATTTTGCTTACCAGTTTGTTGGATCTGATACCATGTAAATGTGTTGAACCTACACAAAATAGATTTAGCTAAACAATAATACACACATTTGCAGTGAGAATTTGAGAAAGAAGAAGAAGGAGAGAAATAATGAAAGAATTATAATTAACCGTAGTGAATAATGAATAATTTACACATGATATACTCTGTATAACTCAATGAGTGCACACTGGAGGAGAAACAATGTGCCATATTGGTGGTCTAGAGTGACATGTACACACACTAGCAGTTACGGGAGTGAATTTCCACCTACTCTAGTCTCTCAGGTAGTTACGGGAGTGAACTGCCACCTAGTTGAGTTAACTAGTCAGCTAGTCTTCAGTTAACTGACTGAACAAAGAGTAGTGAGGAGTTAACTTAGGAAATCAAGGGTAATGCATAGGTATGGTGATGATACCAAGTCAAGTTCAAATTAGCATGGTGATCATCCCAATGTTGCATGGTGACAAAACCAATGCAACATCCAAACTCAACTCAACTAGTCAAACTAAAGTGTCAACTAAAAGAGAATATTCTCTAGGTGGAATATTCTCCCCTAAAATATAGGAGACTGGATAATGACTAATTATGAATAATAAACAAGGAGAAAAATTTGGAAAAAAAAATCCTAGGTGTGTGTGAAGTAACTCCAATAATCAAAATTCTATCAGTTACAATTGTGTCTAAATATGGTATGCCGATTATATTGTGGACAACCTTGACCAATTCAAGATCTTGTCAATTACAATTTCATCTAAATAAAGGATGTGGACATATCATGGTTACATTATGGAAAAAATTATGTTATCGAACATTCTTTGACTAAATCAAATGGAAAAAATCAAACGGATAAATTTCTGTCATAGTCCATTCCGTCACAGTCCATTCCGTGCAGACCATACCGTGAATTTCATACTGCACAGTCCATACTGCTTAGTTCCATACTGCTCAGTTCCATACTACTCAGTTCCATACTACTCAGTTCCATATTGCTCACTCCATACTGCTTAGTTCCATACTACTCAGTTCCATATTGCTCAATGTCTCACTGTTGCATAGTCGCACTGCCACACTGTCACATTGTCACACTGTCACACCATCCCACTGTCCACTTTCTCAATGTCCCACTTTCACATTGTCACACTATTATACAATTTCACTTTCACACAATCAAACTGTCACACCATCGCATTGTCACACTGTGACACTGTCCACTGTCGCACTGTCACATTGTTGCATTTTCACACTGTCGCATTGTCACATTGTTGCACTGCCTACTTTCACATTGTCACACCATCACAATGTCCATTATCACACTGTTTCACTATCACACTGTCGCCTCAAAACCACGCAAAGCCAAAACCGCATAAAGTCAAAACCTCACTATTCATTCTATCACACTTCTACTGCTTGTGCACCATACTGTATTGCAAATAAAAAACCATGCAATTAAAAACCACACAATTCATTCCACACAATCCATTCTGTTACACTTCTACTACTTGTGCACCATACTTTCTGTAGTTCATGTAGATTACATTTGAAACTCTATCTCCTCTTTGTACTTTGTATCATCCAGGGACTCTGTCTTTGCCCGTTGATATCAATGACAACACAACCTGCTCACAACTGCATGATTTGATATATGCCTAGTGTCTTACCTTTATAACTGTGCACTTTCAAAACTATGCACTATGACTGTACACTTAGACATCAATGACTACACTAGTCTCAAGATTCTCCCCCTTTGTCATTGATGGCAACACACACATGTTGTTTCTCTCCCTTTTGACATCGATGGAAAAGGGATACACTTTGTTTGTATTGACTCCTCCTTATATTGTATTTTCTCCACCTGAGATATACCTTCCTCAAAACTCTTCAAAGGTTGATGCATAGATCTCAGACTCAAACTATCCTTGAGTTGCAACTCACTCTTGTCATGCTGGTGTTCTTGGTCTTTGTCAAATGGCTCAACAAACCTGCCATATTCTTCTTGAGAGATATTTCTCCCCCCTTTGTAAATAATGATTAAAGGCTCTATATTTTTCATCTCCCCCTATAATTGGGCTTCTACTTCATATATTTGTCAGGATATGCTTCCTGCCAGAGGGTTGATTCCTCTTGTAACTAAACAATCTTGCTATTGAACATTTTCTTCCCTTTTTGGAAACTATAACTTCCCTTATCAACAACACTTTGTCCTGTGATATTCAAGTGACTATTATACATGGTAAAAAATATAAGCGATGTAGGTATTTTACGAATGGTCCTTCACATATCAACTCTTTTCTGGATGATTTAACCACACTGCTTATTTGTTGTGATCATTGTCTTCTGTCAGGAGGCTCCCTTATCTTGATGATTCTTGTGCAATTTATCAATAAGGACATGTTTTCCATTCATGAACAGAGTTAGGATCTTGGTCACAAAGTCTACCTTCAACATTTTCTTACAATTCACTGCTCTTTTGACTGATAGTTAATGTATCCTAACCGCTGAAAACACTATTACTGAGAACTTTTGTTTGTGTTGCTAAAACTTTCTAGTGCTAAAGACTCTTGTATTTATTAGTGCCAAACTGTTTATTTTCTTCTCTGAATATTTAAATGTTGATTCATATATGTCCATATTCAAACCTCAAAATATATGCCCAAAGTAATTTGAAGTTTTCTCAAAAATCACATGGATGTCGGTACCCTTAGGGCCGGTTTGGACTATTGTTAATGACTTCATAAATATTTAAAATATTGTCATTAATTATTGGAAATGACCATTTTTCTGAAGGTAACAATCCTACAATCATAACCTCAGTCTCTTTCATCGTACCATCTAATTCCACCTCAATTTTCAGTCTTCCTCATTTTTATAGATTTGATAATCAGTTATTGGAACATAGAGGATTATATTTCAAATCCTTATCATATAGAACATTTTTGGTTTCATCATCAATTGTAAGAGAACCCTTCCTTTCATACATCACACTATCTTTTTTGTCTTTCTTCAAGAGAAGATACTTGGTTTGATTCCCTATCTTATGACTTATACATCCACTGTCAGCATATGTTGTTGATTCAAATTCTTCCTTTTTATGATATTCTGACTTCCTTCTCCATACTTTTGCGCAATTTTCTTTCTTAGGAAACTTCATTAGGCTCTTATAGTCCTAATCTTTGTGATTAAATTTGTTTCATTTGTAACATCTTGTTGTATGACAAAATATGGCAATGTGTCCAACTTTGTTGCACTTCCAACACTTTAAGGCATTCTTGGTGCCTCTATGTTTCCTTTTTGCATAATATTTACAATCCATGGATTTATGACCAAAAGTGTTGCATAAAAAAAAATATTCATAAAAATGAGTTTCATACCTTACTACATAGTTCTTGCTTGATGATATATCATTTTTGACTTCATCTGGGATTGATGAATTTAAACTTTGGGAAACACTCTGACTTGTTCTTTTATTTTCTCCAGCATGAATCTGATTTCTTTCTTCATATATTTGTTGTGAGGAAGTTGAAATAGTTTCATTGATATAACCCATACCATATTTGTCAGATGGTGACCTTTGGTGGCTTAATATCTCATCTAGGACTTCAGTGCTTTTCATGAATCTATCTGCTGTCTTTTTTTGTGTGATTTTCTTTTCCTTTTCTTCTTTTAGATCAACAACTTCATTATTTAACCTATTAATCTCATCTTCCTTTTTCTTTAGTAGTGTCTTTTGATCATCAATGACTCTTTCAACTTCTTCCATCATGTATGCCACACGTCTCTTTGAAATATGATCATCTTCTTGACATTTTGCAGCTGACCTTTTAGCAACTAGTTCTCCTTTCTAAGTTATGATAGTTCTACTTCAACTTATTCTTCAACGTTGGAGGTAGCCTTTCTTGTATTTTCTTATTTTAATGAATTAACATCAACATCCTTTTCTTTTAGTTGGCTTATGAGAATTTGTTCAATTTCCATAGCTCCTTCTAATTGCATCTTTAGTGTATCAACATCTTCCTTTTGATAGAGAATTTCTTCATATGCTAACAAGTCTCTCTTAAGGTGTTCATTTTTATGTCTTTCCTTTCTTAATTCATCCAGGGAACTAATAAGTTCTACTTCCAAGTCAACTACAACTTCTTATCCTTAGAATTCTCACTTTCACTCGTATAAGGTAGACAACAAGATTCATTTGCATAAGCATATTTGTCAAAATAAAAATGAGTTTTTTTATAAGAGTACTTACAGGGTGCTTCCTCGAGATTTGATTTGGACTTATCTTCTTTTGACTTATTTGAAGTTGCTTCTTTCTTACCCATGTATTTTTTTTCAAGCTTGTCCCAGAGCTCTTTGGCTGAAGTATACTTCCCAATTTTTCTTTTCATAGACTTGGGTAATCCTTCCAAAATGGCATCCATGTCCAGTTTGTTGTTTCTCTTTAGTTATTTCTTGGCTACAAATTTCGATGGTATTTTTGGAGGGGTGTAACCAGTAACAATTGATTTAAAAAAATCATATCCCATTGCACCCAAAAATGTGTTCATTCTTATGCTCCATGTCTCATAATTTGTCTCATATAATAGGGGTGCTATATCACGACCCATTCCAATATTAAAATCCATGAGTGCTTGTAAGGATCTCCCTTCTAGTGGTGAAACTGTTCCCTAAGGAACCTCGCTCTGATACCAATTGTTGGAACCTTCAATAGTACTGAGAGGGGAGGGGGTGGATCAATACTGTATAATTTTTACCTCTTTTTGAATTCAAGCACACCATGTAAACATTAAACATTAAAAATGCCATTCATCATCACAAAACATTATATAGAGAACACAATGATTTTTACATGGAAATAAAAATGGGAGAAAACCATTGAATGCTTTTTTTATATTCATCAAGATTACATTCATTCAATTTACCAACACCCACTGGAAGGAGGCTACAACTCCTTGACTTTACCAGCTACAACTGGAAGGAAGAATCCACTCCCTATATTATAGGCACCAACTTGCAGTGAGGATACCTATCCTCTGTGAGATCCAACTCACCCTAGCACTACCCTTCCACCCTAATCAAAATAAGCTCCAATCTGTAAATAATAGGCATCAATTTTCCAAGGACTGACAACCCTTGCCCAAGCACCACCCTACCTCCATGAAGATAAATCAATTACTATAATATCATACATACAATTCACCATTGTTCTTCATAATTCTTGCCTTGGCATCACAGTGTATGTAACCACATAATCATCTCAACTACTTACAACATGTCTGGAGAGAACTTTATGCTTCCTTCTCACACACGACCACCTGCAGAGCCATCTCAATTGCTTATACAGACAAACATATGCAAAGAGATCTCCATTCAAATCCCCTCAAAACTACAACGCCATCACACTCATCTCCACTACATCACTTCAAATAGTGTGCATCCATACTTATATATTTTTTTCCTGAGTTCACCTTCCTGTATGTGGACGCAAAACAATTACATTGTGGACAAATTTTGAAAACATAAAAATTATATTAGTTACAACTGTTTCTAAATAAGGTATGATGATTATATTGTGGACCACCTTTGACCAAATCAAGATCCTATAAATTATAATTTCATCTAAATAAAACATGTGGACATATGACGGTTACATTGTGGAAATTTTTTTGTTATCAAACATTCTTTGACTAAATCAAATGGATAAATTTTTTTCATAGTCCATTCCATCACAGTCCATTCTGCATAGACCATACCGTTCAGTTCATACCATGCAATCCTTCCATACTACTCAGTTCCATACTAATCAGTTCCATACTGCTAAGTTCCATACTTCTTAGTCCATACTTCTCAGTTCCATATTGCTCACTGTCGCATAGTCACATTGTCACATTATCACACTGTTGCACTGTCCACTGTCGCAATCTTGCACTGTCGCATTGTCTCACTTTCACACCATCGCATTGTCACACCGTCACACTGTCACATCATCACACTGTCCACTGTCGCATTTCACACCATCACACTTTCACACTGTCGCATTGTCACACCATCACATTGTCCACTGTCACATCATCGCATTGTCCACTATTGCAATGTCGCACTATCCATTGTCACACTGTCGCACTGAAAACCACACAAAGTCAAAATTGTGCAATTAATTCTATCACACTTCTACTGCTTTTGCAATAAAAAACTGCACAATTCATTCCACACAATCCACTCTATCACACTTCTACTGCTTGTGCGCTATACTGTCTGTAGGTCATGTACATTACATTTTAAACTCTATCTCCTCTTCTCTTTTATGTACTCTGTCTCATCCAGGGACTCTGTCTTTTTCCATTAATATCAATGACAACAAAGTCTACTCACAACAACATGCTTTGATGTCTGCTTGTTGTCTTACCTTTATAACTACGCACTTTCATGACAACTATTCACTATGATTGTGCACTTAGACATCAATGACAACACTAGCCTCAACATCTATATGATATTGAGTCAGTGATGTTGAATCCCACATGAATAAATATACAAATTGAATAAGGAAGAATAGATAAACATCTCGATTTTTTCCTTCCGAGTAATGCTTTTATAGAGGTTGTTATTAAATAGAGGATTGGTTTGAGTGGAGAGTCTAATATTTTTTACGTGGAAATAAAAATGAGAAAACCATTGAATGCTTTTCTTATGTTCATCAAGATTACATTCATTCAATTTACCAGAACCCATTGGAAGGAGGCTACAACCCCTTGTCTTTACCATCTACAACTGGAAGGAAGCACCCACTCCCTATATTATAAGCACCAACTTGCAGTGAGGATACCTATCCTCTATGAGCTCCAACTCACCCTAGCACTACCCTACCACCCTAATCAAAACAGGCTCCAACTTGTAAATAATAGACATCAATTTTCTAAGGACTGACAGTCCTTTCCCAAGCACCACCCTACCTCCATGAAGATAAATCAATTACCAGAATATCAGACATACACTTCACCATTGTTCCTCATAATTCTTGCCTTGGCATCACAGTGTATATAACCACAGAATCATCTCAACTACTTACAACATGTCTGGAGAGAACTTTATGCTTCCTTCTCACACACGAACACCTGCAGAGCCATCTCAATTGCTTATACAGACAAACATATGAAAAGTGATCTCCATTCAAATCCCCTCAGAACTGCAACGCCATCACACTCATCTCCACTACATCACTTCAAATAGTGCACATCCATACTTATATAATTTTTTCCTGAGTTCACCTTCCTGTATGTGGACGCAAAACAATTACATTGTGGACAAATTTTGAACACATCAAAATTATATCAGTTACAACTGTGTCTAAATAAGGTATGATGATTATATTGTGGACTACCTTTGACCAAATTAAGATCCTATAAATTATAATTTCATCTAAATAAAGCATGTGGACATATGACGGTTACATTGTGGACAAAATTTTGTTATCGAACATTCTTTGACTAAATCAAACGGATAATTTTTTGTCTTAGTCCATTCCACGTAGACCATACTGTTCAATTCATACCGTGCAATCCTTCCATACTGCTCAGTTCCATACTAATCAGTTCCATACTTCTTAGTCCATACTTAGTTCCATATTGGTCACTGCCGCACAGTCGCACTGTCACACTGTCACACTGTTGCACTGTCCACTGTCACAATCTTGCACTATCACATTGTCTCACTTTCACACCATCGCATTGTCACACCGTCACAATATCACATCATCGCACTGTCCACTGTCACACTGTCACACCGTTGCACTTTCACACTGTCGCATTGTCACACAATCGCATTGTCCATTGTCACATCGTCGCATTGTCCACTATTGCAATGTCGCACTATCCATTGTCACACTGTCGCACTGAAAACCACGCAAAGTCAAAATCGTGAAATTAATTCTATCACACTTCTATTGCTCGTGCAATAAAAAACTGCACAATTCATTCTGCGCAATCCATTATGTCACATTTCTACTGCTTGTGCGCTGTACTATCTGTAGGTCATGTACATTACATTTTAAACTCTATCTCCTCTTCTCTTTTATGTACTCTGTCTCATCCAGGGACTCTGTCTTTTCCCGTTGATATCAATGACAACACAATCTACTCACAATAACACGCTTTGATGTCTGCTTGTTGTCTTACCTTTATAACTACGCACTTTCACAACTATTCACTATGTCTGCACACTTAGACATCAATGACAACACTGGCCTCAACATTTATATGATATTGAGTCAGTGATGTTGAATCCCACATGAATAAATATACAAACCGAAGAAGGAAGAATAGAAAAACATCTCATTTTTTTCCTTCTGAGTAATGCTTTTATAGAGGATTTAGTAACAATTAAATAGAGGATTGGTTTGAGTGGAGAGTCTAATACTATGCTTGTTTTTTGGAAATTGCAAGAGCTAGGTGTTGAGCCCTCAAAAACTCCTCTTAATTTTAGTAAAATAAAGGAACCCCCTTTTTAAATTTTGGAAATTACTACCTTCTCTTGTATTTGATTTTGTTTCGCTTGATTTTTAAATGATGGTTTGATGGTTTTCCTTTCTTGGTTGTTTGATTTTGAGTGTTTTTTTTTATAATCGATTCTTTTTGGTTTATTTTTTATGGGAATAATGATTTGGTGATGTAATACCGTGAGAACAAAATCATTAGTGAAATTCCATCCATGCATCTAGCTTAATGATTATGATTTCGGTGATGGGATTGTTGCGTCACGTAAAGTTGTTGTTTCACTGCATTTTCCTCGCATAGGTAATGATTGTGCCATTTGAGTCTTTTTTCTCTTTGGCCATTCAACATTGTTTTTATGCTCATCTAAACTTATTCTAAGTGATTTCATGCCTTTGTTCACTTAAACTTGGGTTATCATGATGTTTCGACACTCGTCAATATTAGGTCTTCAGTGCATAAATGAGTTAATTAAGAATTTTGATGGATTGAAATAATTCAATTAAAATTCAAATATCAAGACAGTTGATCCATGCCTTAAAAGAGTACATGTTAAGGGATGGAAACAAGCTAATAGTTTTGAATTTTCATAATGCATTATTTTTTTACGATCCTTGAACTTTTGTTTAAAAATTATGCATTTTGTTTATAGTTTTCTACTCTTTGGAAAAATGAAATCAACTCAAATGAGGCTTTTTCATATGCATTCATTCTATGCCTTAAAAGAATGTATACTAAAGTTTAATGATGAGTAGATAGTTTTTAATTTGAGCTAGGCATCAATTTTTACAAGGCTTTACTTTCAATGAAAAGTGATTTTTACACTATTTCATTCATTAACAAGTTTGATTATTCTTTTCTCAAAATTACGATCCCTATTAAATTCATTGAAAAACATTAATACCAAGTTATTAGCTAGCAATTTTGTGTTCAAGACTCTTTCTAAAATACATGTTTAGGTGATCATGAAGAATGTGGTATTAACTACTAAGTTATTCCATGATGGCATTAATTATTTATTGTGATGGCATGAATTTCATCATTTCACTTGAATAATTGATCTTAATGTTACTTTCTCATGAGAGACTTTGCTTTAGTACTTTATTTGGTGTATGCATTGGAAGATTATATGGTTGCATGGAACACGGAAAACTTATTAAATTCTTTGATCCTATTTTGGGTGTAATTAAGTTGTTGGTTGTATTATTGTCATTGACATTTCCTTTATATCTCTAATATTATCAATAATTACATTTTCAACCTCATTAAATAATTTTTTTAAGCCTTTGGATGAAATTTTTCTTTGATAATATTATGGATTTATATTATTTCTTTCATCATTTTTAGGAGCGTAGAAAATGTAAAGAGGTTTACTCTTCCAAACTAGTTTTGGCCAATGAATCTATTGAAAGATTGTTCATAATATAATTCCTTGGCTTGAATTATAATCAACTTGCACTAAAGTAGTATCGTTTGTGTTGTTCTTTATTTAATTGAGATTATGATCATATGTTGGTTGGTTTAATTATTTTTTTGTTTTTATTTTTCTTATCCCTTTTTAATTTATTTTTATGGGTAAAAAGAAAGGAATCAATTGTCTACATGGTTTATTGATCATTGTGCCTTCTTGACACGCTGGTCTGTAGGAATGCCACGACAAGATTGTCATATTTTTGCCACGCGATTGCTGAAAATAGAAGCCACAAAATGACAAAGAATGATACCAGATAATTGCCACGTTGAGTTGAGAATGCATCAGATCATTTGATCATTGGCGCGTAAAGGAAAAAATTAGGGTTTATGCTACAAATTGTCAAAAAATTAGGGTTTCAATCAGATCATGTGCAGATTAGATCGGTGATCAGATCACGTGAAGCGAGTCGACTTAGCTCGCCAGGAAAGAAGAGATGCCATGAATGTGATTACGTTTTGAGATCACAGGAAACACGCAATCTCATGAAATAATGGTGTGAAAATATGACTTCGCAGGGATCGTTCCATTGATCACAGTTGGAAAGGTAACATGAAAAATGCTCAACCAGATTGCTAAAGATAACATCAGATCAACTAGAATGAGGGATCGTTGAGGCATGGACCAGAGTGTTGATGAGAGTGAAATAAGATTGCAGTTTGCGAGGTGCAATACTATCTTTCCAAGTTTTTGGAAGTGTCAAATAAACCGCATATATTGCAATCGTGTTAGGAAGAGATCGTTTGCATAATATGGCAGATAATAACTATCACAAATCACAGGACCAACATTCCATTAACTCGCAGAGTTAATTTTACTAAAAATGTAGGGTTTGTGCCTCTAGTAGCTTGCCTTTTCCATAAAGGTCCCGAGCTAGAACCCTAGTCATGTTCCAAGGAACTGGTTCTTTAGCATGAAGAGTATGAGATTGTGTAACCAGAAGATGAGCTGAGGATGATTCTTCTTGTTATGGGAAAATGGAATATAAACTTTTTCTTCAAATCCGTTTCTTCAGGAATGTACACTGTTGGTTACTTATGGGCTGACCCAGGTGACTACAAGATTACCAACTTCCCTTCTGCCATCGACCCTCCTGGATACTAGAAGGAAACACAGCGCACAAAGTGCACTGCGCAGTCTCACCCGAGATGACTTCAATGGGTGGTCGCAGGACTCAGAGGTCTGCAACCCTAGGATGGGATGTGTTTCTCTCTCAGAGGCATTAGATCCACTCAACTGCTAACCCTCGAATACCCATATATTATGCTAAATCTAACTCTTACTAGTGACAACATATGGCCAACAGACTTTAGTAACCATTATAGCAACATGTATTCAATGATAGGTATTCATTTACTGTAACATACGATTCATATCTAAACACTAGCTATGACATGAATTCATTTAGTGTTGTTCTACAATTCTTCCCTTAGCGCACAATATTATTTCCTTTAGCATTTACATGTTCATCATAAATTCATCAAAGCAAATGTAACCATAAATACTGCAAACATTCACACATAACACAGATATACCATGGTTCACCCCCTCCTGGGCTACATCCACAAAGATTTGTCGCTTGGGTTCTTTATTCATATTCTCTGCAAAATCCAGTGTTGCGCATTGTACAATCCTTAAGCCATTACATTCAATCTCCACATATCGAAATAGTTCTCACAACTATGAGAACTTCTCACCAATATACTATTAGATTGTCTAAAATGGCTAACTCACTAACTCACCAACCACCACCTTTACAGTCCTAATACATTCTACTTATACGAAAATTGGGACAAAGCCCTTACAAAAACCCTAACCCTAAGAGGATTAGGTTTGTCCGCTTTCTCCTTGACTTAATCTTGGTTGCTCCATGATCCAACCATTCTCCAAGTCAGCGCTTGTCCACTTTCCAACTGCTCCACAACAATTTTTCTACTTTGTAACTGTTTTTATCGATGCTGGTTTTCCTTTTTTTTCGACGCTACTTTTCCTCTATTTCCAACGCACTCCCCTATTTTTTGGCGTTGTCTTGAAATCTTAAGAAATTGCTTGGTTTTCTCCAAAAATTGGCCTACACCAACATGCCCCCAACACTGACATCGTGACTCGTCCCAAGTCACTCACATAATCTTCCATCTTTTACTGCTTGCGCTCGTGCTTCATACATCTTTGTTGTTCATTGGCATTTCTCTTGAGCCTAGTTTCTCTTCTCCGCCAGGACTTCTACCATCTGTGTGGTGATTGGAGGCTTTAATATATCTCCTCCCCCCAAGCCTATCTGTTCCACCTGTGATTTTGTTGCGTCAACCTCCATGACCAACTATTCATCCTTGTCTTGCAGAGGCTCCAACTAAGCTTGTCTTTTGATTTTATGCACATGCACTGCTTTCTCCTTTGCCTATAGGGTCTTCATCTTTGTAGCTGTCTTAATATTTTATGGCAGTGACATCATCTTTTATCGTTGTTTTAACTCTGTCATTACTGCATGTACCTTATCTTCCCTTCCTTGCAACTCCTGCAAGCTTCCATGTTCTTGGACTTGCATCAACAGTTGGCCACTGTGCTCCAACAACTCTGTCATCCTTTAGATAGCTTGTGCTATATTTTCTACAAGTTTTGTTGTGTCAGGTTCTTGTTGCGCTCTGACTTCTGGAGGAGTAGTGGGTACTACATGCTTCTCTAGCTCCTTTATCTGGTCCTTGTACTACTCCAAGGCCTGGACTATTTTCCTCATATTCTCTTCAGAAGATACTCCCTATGACTCTATGTTGTTTGGGATGGTTTGGAATATTGTGCTAATGTGCTTCTCCATCTCTTCCAATTTATGCCATGCAATCTTCTTCGCCTGCCCTTCTTCGCTAACTACTTCCTTCAGTGTGATCTTTTCCTCCTGCGCTATATGTAAACCTTGCCCTGGACTGAATTTCCTGCACGAAAATAATTTTTAATTTATAGAGTTCCTTTGTTGGGATCTTGGGCAACACCGAGTCCAATGTCTCGATTTCATTCAAGGGCCTATGTGTTGCCTCCTCATTGATGAACAACATCTTAGGGGTTATGATAAAATCGACACTCCCCTACATTGTAATTTGCAATGTTTCTCCAATAGACACTCCTTCATTAGTTTGTGTTGGTTTCTCTTTTTGTGGCTAATTTTCCCTGATCCTCAATTGCTCTAGCACAATTTTCACTTCCTGCACCTATTCCAAAATCGAATCCTTGTTCTTCTCAACATTCTCCCACACCCCAGATAGTCGATATTCGACTTTTGTGGCTAATAGTTTAACATCATCTGTTGTTAGTGACGTTTCCAGTAGGTTTTTATGAGCCTTTGCCTTCTTCTTGGGGCCACTTGCTTTCTCCCCTATCCTCTTCCTTTGAGCATCTGATGGCTCAGATGCCTCTGGCATCTATGTATCCATTCCTATCTCCTACCCAATTTCTTCCTCCATGGGTATTTCTTGTGTCTCTTTCCTTTCTTCTCCCACGCACACTTGTTATGTGGTAACTCATGGTGTTTTTACTATGTGTGGTGGCCCTTGTGTTGAACCACCCTGCGGTTTCTTTTGTGTCTTGCGTTTCTTTTGGATTGGGTTGCTTCCCCCCACTTGGCCTTGTGGGACATTCTTCTTTTTTCTCGCAACGTTTGTTCCTATCTGCTGCACAGGGACTGTTTTGTCCTACGTCTGAGTTTGTCCTCCTAGCATTGTCCTTGGGATTACCAACACTTTCCATTCCTCAAGCCACTCCTGGAACTCCATCAATATATCCTACGTCATCACGCAATAACTCAGTTGTAGCCACTCCTTGGATGGGTCCCTCTTTGCCTACACCCACATAATGTGGCGTGTTTCCTGAAAATTTGTTATCTATCCAAACTCTTGGACAGTCTCTCGTGAAATCCTCCAAGTATTGAATACTAGCTCCTGGATCTCTGACAAGTACCTCTTAAACATGTCATTTTTTTCCTTCTTCCTCTTTGGGTCTGATGCGTTCCTAAGAGAAGTGTAGCAGGTCGCGCCAAACTTTTCTATCATTTCTATGTACTTATTGTACATTGATTCTTTCCACCCTATCAATGCAATGAGGATGAGTAACCATGGGTAGTGGAACTCAGAGCCCCAATCCTGTGTGTCTTTACAATCCTCCAGGAATGATTAGAGCAAGTATAGGGCCCATCTCATCGAGCTCCCCTTCGCGCATTGCGCTGCAACTTCTACCAATCCTGCTAGCACTTCTTCTTTCCTACACTTGTGCATCATTTTTCACCCTAACATCCTTGTGGCAAACCTCGTCGTAGGATCGTTGATGACACTGATCCTGACTCCCCTATTTCCTTTCTCCATGCCATATTTTTCCTTGATTTCGTCGGAGATGGCCTTTGCCTTTGTTTTATCTTCTAAGTATTTCTTTGTCTTCTCCCCATTTGTGGGTAGCCCAATGATAGCTGCGATCAAGTCCACATTGATAGGCATTGGCCTATCCATCCAAAAAATTCCTCCATGCACCCTTGCTAGGAGTTGTTTCACACATCCATTGATGTGTTTACCGTGCCCAAAGTGCAATATATCTAGCAGATTCATTATCCCCATGTTGTAGAGTCCCAGGATCCACTACGTAGGCTCCAACAGTGGTGCACCTAATGGGCCCTCTCCTTTGCACTCCATGTAGTTTTTCTGTGCCAAATCTGAGAATTTAACGACATGTGCAATGCCGTGATCTGAGTATTTCATGGTGTTTACACCTCCCACCATTTCGTCATCGACCTTTATTCCCTCTGGGATCTGTGGAATAACTATTTCCAACTCTGCCTATGTGCGTTATACGCCTTGCACACTTCTTTCAGCCTGATTTTTCTTCTTCCCTTGTGGGGAGGATGCCCCGACCTCTGGTACATCCTCGTGCTTTGTTTTGTGTTCTTCTTCCGAGTTTAGGATCTTTTTTACTGAACCTGCAACATGTTCTTTCTGTTTTGGCTCTTTTCCCTTGGACGCATCAGATTATGTCCTTTCCACATCCACCTCTAGTTGCCCAACCTCCTGTGATGGGTTTCCTTCTTTCTTGACCTTCTTGCTATGTGGCTCATACTTCAGTGTATGGATTTCATCGACATCCATGATTGTTGGCATGTCCTCTGTCCTTGTTTGTGTTGATCGAGCGTTGTTTATTTTGTTTTGACCAACCCTGCTCGATGCTCCAACTCTTGGTGGTGACATCCTTCTAAAATCCAGACTCTTGAACTATAAATCTCCAATGGTTATCATGAATTCTCACTCTTTCGCGCTAAGGGTTTGTTCTTCGCTCTTCTCCTTAGAAAAAACACAATTGACTGACTTTCCCCCCTTTTTCCAACTTTATAATAGGATGATGTACTGGCAACCGTTTCACACTAATAGTTGTCACTTTTCCACTTTTTCCTGCGTGCTCCACTTTTTGTGTCTGTTGACTATTTTCTAGCACGGAGTGTCTTCAACACTAGTTTTTGTGCGGCGCATTGTTAATGCTAACAAATATATTACATCAAAACCCCTCTAATATTCTTCTATTTTTTTGTCTTTTTGTTATATTTCTTCTTTTTATGTTTTTTTGTCTTTTTCTTCTAATATATACTATATACAATATGTACAATCATACATTTTCTCTCTATTTTTACCTCAGGTTGTTAGGTCGACTATCTTTATACAACTTCAGTTAATATCCATTCACCAGTCCTCTGAGATTCTTCCTTGCAATATATTTCAATTGCACAACACCTCCATTTGTAATGGCCTCTACCTGATAAGACCCTAACCAATGCATTTTGAACTTCCATGGGTGTTGTAAATACCTGATGTCATAGAGCAGAACTAGATCTCCTTCCTTAAATCTTTTCTTCTTTATGTGCCTATCATGCCAAGATTTTTCCTTTGATTTTTGTACTTCCTAGTGAAAGCCTGCTAAAATTATGTCTTCTTCTGGCTCCATCAACTGATCCAATATTTCTTGCACAACACCTTCTTCTATGATGTTGGTGATTACTGCAATGCACAGACTAGGTATTAAATAATCCAATGGAACCACTGCTTCATGCCCATACACCAGTCTGAATGGTGTCTGTCCTGTAAGATTCTTGCATGTAGTCCTATAATCCCATAATATTGTTGATACGTTCAAATCCTAATAATCCCTATTCACATTTCAAATCTTTGTCAATGCATTTTCTAGAAACTTGTTAAAATATTCTACTATACCATTTTCCTGGGGATGGTAAGGTGTGATTTTTTGATGATGTATCTCAAATTATTCTGTCATAGCTCTGATTGTATTGTTAATAAAAATATTTTCCTGATCACTCAACAAAATTCCAGGACATCCAAATCTGGTCACCACGTTCTCAAACAGAAATCGAGTCGCAGTTTCTCTATTGCAATTCTTTATTGGAGTTGCTTCTGCCCACCTAGTTAAGTATTATGTCGCAGTGATGATGTATCTGGATCCTGATCTCTTTGTTGGTGGATTAATGGGTCCAATGAAATCCACATCCCATTTATCAAACACTTGTAAGGTTACTTGGGGCATAAGTGACAATTCATCCCTTCTGGATAGTTTTCCCACCCTCTGATAGACATCACAGGTCTGACAATATTCCTTTGCATCCTTATGCACTGTAGGCCACTATAATCTTGCACACAACACATTTTATGTTGTAGGATTTCCTACATAGTTCCCTCCAGCTATGCCTTCATGTGCTTCTGCTAACACCATGGAGCATTCATGTTCCATCACACACTTTCTTAGAATTCCATCTGCACCTAACTTGTATAAATGATCTGCAATCAACTGATAGTCTACAATGCACACTATCAACTACTTTTTCTATGTGACAGTAAATTCCTTGGGATCCATTCTTGTGCTCAAGAATCCAACAATGTTAGCAAAATAATCATCAACAATCTGAACAGAAAATAAGTTATCATCGAGAAAATTCTCCTCCAAGTTCTTTGGCTCCTCTTCATTCCTAATTCTTGATAGATGATCTAGTCCTTTATTCAACTTCCCTAGTTTTACTATGATTTCAAAATCATACTCTTGAAATGATAACATCCATCTACAGATCCTCCCCCCCAACAATGGCTTGTTAACTAGGTACTTCAAAGCAGAATGATCTGTAAACATCTTAAAATGTTTCCCCAATAAATGATGTTTGAACTTTTGTAAGGCATATAGCATAGCTATACCTTCCATTTCTGTAGTATTGTAGTTCAAAAGGAATATATACCATAGTCTATACCATAGTAATTCCCAATAGTGCTAGAAATGGTATAGACTCATCCACCATATCCATTAATTCAATGTCTGTTGTGGTGCGCACACCATCTAGATCCACTGTTGTATTCTTAAATCTACATATGGGAATCACTCTCTGTTGGTTTGCTAGTTTAAATTGGATATTGGAATACCCTAGTGTAGGTTCTCCCATTGCTTACCAAGTCTTCTTTGGAAAAATGTTAACATATGATCCTAAGTCTAAGATAACATTTCCCATATTAAAGTCTCCTATATTTGCATTAAATCTGAACTCTCTGCTAGTTATTTTCTTTCTATGGACCCGATTGATATTCTTTGGTTATGTCCCTACCCCTTCTTCTATGCTATATTTATCAAGCATACTTTTAAAAAACTCCATAACATTCTTATCATTAAGTAATTTAAAGAAAGATTCCAGGAAATTATTTAAGTTACTTACTTTCTCTGTTTCCTCTCCTTTGTAAGTATGATCCAAAGACTGGGGAATATAAAAAATAAGAGTATCCTACCTCAGCCCAATGTTTGATGTGGAGGATTAATTCTCCTTTAGGAACTCCTTCTTTTCTTCCTTTAAAGTTTCCTTCTCCTTCTTTGCATCAAACTGTTGTTGTGGTTGAGTTTTCTTTTGAATCCAACACTAATATTCCTTCTCCTGATCCTGTGCATCTGCTCCTGTATTCACTCCTCTAGTCATTATATTGATGTTCCTCCCAGGATCCCTTATTTTTGCAACAATCCACTGAACATTCTGGTTATTTAGATTCCTCTTCTCTTGGATCTTTGTCATTAACTTCAGGAACTCTTCTGTCACGTGATCTGTTCCGTGACAATACATACATGTTGCTGCTGGTTGAGGAAAATATCTGGCATAATGTCCTTGTTGTTGAAAATTATGGAAGATAATAGTCCCTCTTCCTCTTCCCATTCCTCCTCTTCCTCTACCTATGAATCCTTATCTATTCCCCTATGGATCCATGTTTTGTTGATGATATTGTGGTGCCTAATTACACTACGGGGATTGTTGAAACTGTGGCACTGCTTGAAATTTATGTGCATTGCCAAATTGTGGAGCAGTCTATCCTGCCATCAACTCATCCTACATCATGTATGCATTTGAGGTTCTTTCCTTCATTAACTCCAGAGTTCTACAATTTATGTCTTCACGTCCTACTGACTTACAAAAATTACAGAAAGTACTCTTGGGTTTTGTCTTGTACTTCTGCATCATAGGGCAGTGATACAGATCATGCCCATGTGTCTTGCATATTTCACACCAAGGCCCTCCTGTAGGAAATGGATTCGCCAGCTCTAATCCTAGGTACTGCGCAAATGTCAGACACTCATTCTTGTGATGTCTCTCTGATCTGCACATGGTACACCACACTGCTTCTATTTTCTCCCTACTTTTATTCTGGTTTAATTGCATTGTCAAGTTCTCTAGGTCTTCCTTCAGCTCCTCTATAGCTCGATCTTTCTGCTTATATTGATTCTCTTCTAACTGCATCATTGCTTGCAGTGCCTCTACCTGGGTTTGAAATTTTTGTTGTCTCAATGAATATTTAAAGTGTGGTAACATATAATTTATAAACAATTGTCTTTGTTTCATGTCAGAAATGGGATACTTCAGTTTACCTTTCAATGTCTTGAACTTTTGATCGATATCCCATACAGACTCTCCTTGTTTTTTTCTAACCTCAATCATCTCATTCATAAACTAATCCTCTGATTTTGGCCTCTGAAACTCCGTGATCAGTGCCTGCTTGATCTCTGCTACTATTCTCGATGTACCCTATGGATTGTTTACTACTAGACTCATATACGGATCTAGCGCGCAGTTTCTGAACGTTATTTCTAGCTGCGCTACTTTTTTTACCTCATCAGTGACTCTTTTTTCTTCCCGTATTTGCTCACACATGAATAAGTGTTTCTCTAGGTATTATGATCCATCCCCATGAAAGTCTAGTAATTGTATCATTGGATATACACCTTCCATTCTTGAATGTGTTGTACCTGCTCCCCACGGTACTACTATCTTTTTACTTTTGTTCGGACTTGAAATCCCACTAATGTTGCTATTGGTACTTCCACTTATAACACTACCTGTACTACAACTGGTACTTCCAATTGTACCTTCACTTCAATTTTGATCTCCTAGATTCTTCTGACCGTCAGTCACTTGTTCTCTAAACAACTCTTTCTTTGCTGATGTGTTAGACATACATGGGGTTGTAGGTTCTACATTGATTCAGATATGGACATGGGTATTTTATTCCTCATGAGATCTCACTCCTCTAGTATTTATTTTGTATGTGGTGCACAATATATATTCAATGTGCTCCAAAACATGGAGATCCTCTACCTCTTCCTCATCACTCTTCAAGCCTTCCCTCTTGACTACTACTTTTTTCTTCCTATTGAGATTATACTTGTAGGGTCTTCTAATGTGCGTCATTCCTGCCTTATGCATAATTTGTTGGATCTCCTCTTGATCCATAATAATGGGTTCTTTCTCTTTATTGCGCTCTTTTCTATCCATTTCCCCCTCCATCTCATACCTTCCTCAGTGTTTCCCCTAACTCCCCCATGTGCATAGGATAGTTTAGTTGTCTAATCCCATAGTTAATACTCCTTTATCATGCAATAATATCTTGATCGAAGTGTACAACGAACTGATGTACCTTCCCCTTGGGCCCTTAAGAAACTCATGTTTTGCTACACTGTAATACTTCTATGTGTCTACTGCAAACTTAGTGATATACCCCACTACAATGTTATCTAACCATAAATCTACTACATGCGTGAATTTATTATTTACCCTTTTCAATCACGCAATACATTCCTATGTCAACTCCAATGATCTAACTCTATTCATCAGATGAGTATCTTTCAATCGTGTTATCCACTCCTGCAATAGCGTAGGAAACTCACTAAATAAAATCTCATGTATTTCGCTGAAATTGTATCTCTCCAAGTATTGTCTTGGCTTAAACCTAGGGCTTCTATTATCTTTATGGGAAAACTCTAGATCCTTAATTTTAAACCATATTTCAATCTCTGCTTTCGTGGGGTTCCAACCTAAAAATATCCCCTTTCTTAAACCATCACACTATACTGCATAATACATCCCTCCCGATCTAATCTTTTGAGTTCCAACCGACAATAGACCATTGTTGGTTACTTATGGGATGAAATAAGTTCTAACTATAGGATTACCAACTTCCCTTCTACCATCGGCCCTCCTCGATACCAGAAGGAAACACAGTGCACAAAGTTCACTGCACAGTCTCACCCGAGATCGCTTCAATGGGTGGTTGCAGGACTTAGATGTCTGCAACCCTGGGATGAGATGTGTTTCTCTCTTATATGCATTAGATCCACTCAACTTCTAACCCTCGAATACCCATATATTATGCTAACTCTAAATTTTACCAGTGACACAACATATGACCAACAAACTTCAATAACCATTATAGCAGCATGTATTCAATGATAGGTATTTATCTACTATAACATACGATTCAGATCTAAACACTAGATATGACATTCATTCATTTAGTGTTGTTCTACAGTTCTTCCCTTAGTGTGTAATATTATTTCCTTTATCATTTACATGTTCACCATAAATTCATCAAATAAAATGTAACCATAAATACTAGAAAACATTCACACATAACACATATATACCGTGGTTCACCCCCTCCTGGGCTATGTCCACAAAGATTTTTCACTTGGGTTCTTTATTCATATTCTCTACAAAATCCAGTGTTGTGCATTATACAATAATTTCGCCATTACATTTGATCTCCACAGATCAAAGTAGTTCTAAAAAATCTGAGAAATTCTCACCAATCTACTATCTGACTATCTAAAATGACTAACTCACTAACTCACCAACCACCACCTTTACAGTCCTAATACATTCTAATTATACAAAAATTGGGAAAAATCCCTTAAAAAAACCCTAACCCTAAGTGGATTAGGTTTTTCCGCTTTCTCCTTGACTTAATTTTGGTTGGTCCACGATCCAACCATTCTCCAAGTACGTGCATGTCCACTTTCCAACTGCTCTGCAAAAAATTGTCCACTTTGTAACTACTTTTCTTGTCGCTGGTTTTCCTCTGTTTTCTACGCTACTTTTCCTCTATTTTCGAAGCACTTCCCTATTTTCCGACACTATCTTGAAATATTCAAAATTTCCTTGGGTTTCTCCCAAAATTGTCTTGCGCCAACATAGACTATAGCGTTTACTGATGAAACCTTTTGTGGAAATAAGTAAGAACTAGGAATTGGTTTGTTAGGAAGCTTTCCAAATTTTTCTGATTTTTAATGATAGATTCCCCTATGTTCTTAAAAGATTCACCTAATCCTTCCATTAGTTATTCATGGTCTCTTTTTTAAGAGTCTTTTTCACTTTCTAAAGTGTTTTTGATTTCAGAGATTTGGGAATTGACAAAGTTTATATTGGAAGCAACTTGATTTGAAAAGAATTGAAGTTGATCTATTTGTTTCTTTCTAGCATAGTCATTGGTTACAAATGCATGTGTTTTCATCCCTCTTAGAGAAGTATTTTTCCAATTAATTTTTTCAAACATACTTTGGATTCTTTTCTATAAATTTGTTTGTTGAGATTCTTCCTTGTGAATAATGAGGGGAGTAGCCTTAGTTTGTTTTTCCTCTTCTCCTAGAATGATTCATTTAAAGGGGGAAAATGGAAATATGTCTCAGTTGTTTGCCCATCTAAGTCTTTCCATTTGTGTTTGGTACTAACACTTTCTTTGGCAGACATCATTTGAATTGCTTCCTTTTTGGAAAGTCTATACCATTCATAAAATGATATACACAAATCCTTTACCGTCATATATGTTTTCCATTGCTCAGATAAATCTTTCTTTAGTTCTGTAGAAGTAGTGGCATTAAATTATTTGGATTGAGGATGAGTAAACATATCCCAATTTAACATTCTCTTAATCCATTCTATGTTTACTCTTCTTCTAGGACATCCATTCATAACAAAAAAGAATTTGTGCATCTTTGGGACTGACGGTTTTTGTAGTCCTATGGGTAATGGATTTTTTAATCTCCGGGATGGAATTATCGCATCTTTTTTTTCAATATACCCTAATCCATATATTGGATTTCTCGGTGGTCTATAGTAGCTAAATATTTCTCTGAGTCTAGGATCATTTGTTTCTAGCTCGAGAATATGATGCATCATTAATACATGGATTTCATGTGGAAAATGTATGTCTAATGTATCAGAACACTTTGGATGAGGACACATTTATTTTGAGATCGAGGCTAGAGGATAATCACTTATGATATTATGGTTTTTATGTATAGGACAACATACTTGAGGTTGGGTATTGACCATCTTAAGGCATAGAGGACATTGTCTTGGAAGAATGTAAGGTGGTGCCATCCATATGGCTTCATGAGAACAAATGGGTGGATCTATGCCTTCAAATTTTGGATATGGAAAAGAACATGTAGATGGAAAGTTTAAAAATAATACTTGACCACACTGGCTACTCTAAGAAGAATAGTTAAATACAAGAGAAGAAAATAAAGGGCATTGGATGAGTCCTGGAATGGGTGGCCATTGAAAAATGGGAGTGTGATAAAATTCAGGTTTGGTTGTATGTGATGCATGATATGATGATTTAGAAGAGACATACCTTCTTGGAGGAAACATAATAACTGCTTGAGTATGGTCTTCTACAAATCTGTAGTATTGAGAGTAATTTGGGGTGAGGGATTATGAACTTGCACTACCCATTCAGTAGGAAAATCTAATTGTTCTCATGAAATGGATTGGGGAATAAGTTTGGCATTGTCTGTACAGATATATACTAAGGTAGAACTCTTTCAATCTCTATCGGGTGCATGCAAAGAGAGTGTTGGTATATATGAGTGCCAACTTATAATGGGTTGCAATATTTCCAGAACTAGGCTCCATATCATGTCCTTTGGTGAGAATCTTGACTTGCAATATACCTTTGAGGTTTGGGTAAGTGACAAAAAATATGAAATTTGGATGACAGTTAAACCAGATAGGGCCTCTGGCAAGATCACCTTGTACCTGTAACATTCTCGACCACCACTAGGCCAGGCAATGCCACCTATACAACCTTAACTTATCCTTTTGAATCCCTGATACCATATTGTAACATCCCCGACCATCAATCCACTTGTCGAGCAACACTACTACGTAGAACATTCTCATACTTATATATATAACATGCATATTAAATCTAATTAACAAATTTAACCAAACAACATAGAGTAAGCACATGATTACTGCTAATATACATCATCAAGGACATTAACAATAATTCATGTGCGCAACATAATACATGATAACATATACGCATCACAGGGATGCAAAACATTATATTAAGCACAAATTGATAATTATCTTTGAAATTGTGGTAATCCCACCAACTGCGTGCAGACCTTCCACGAACATCCTAGCCTTAGACTGCGCTGCTCATCACTCTCAGTAGTAGGTCACCCCTAAGATGGGACTAAGCTCCACCAGGCAGGGAATCCTAGGCTAGGCAAGGTCAACGGGAAGACACACAATTATAGAGGAATAATTCTCTCCCAGTAGTCACTTATGCCCACTTCTAATATACCCTCATTCCCCACATGCCTGTCCCACCCTAGAAGTATACACCTTCACTGTCACCCGGATAGTCGTTCGGCTGCTAAACCTCCCTTACCTTGGGCTTCAGAAACAGACCGGATCGAAAGTCTCTGAGCTCTTTGGAAGCTACATGACCCCTTCCTGGAGTTCTCACTTCCTCTGTGCACTCTCTCACTTGGAGAGAGTTGCTCACAGGATTGGCAACCTACCTCTTCAACCGCAACCACCTCCCTCACCTAGTAAGAGTGTTACACACAAGCTAGACAACCGGTTTCCTTCAACTCGATTTCCAACACAGTCGGGCAACCAAAAGGATCCACATGAACATACAATGGTCAACAAGCCACACACAGTCAAACATTGTGCAACCACAAGAGTCCACGTGAAACACAGACACGGGCTTCCCAAAACTGGTGACAGACAGACGCTACAACATAACAAGGCTCAACAATTACGGAACATTCGGTTTTCCCAACCAACAATATAGGACAGACTCACGGATCTAGTTTCAGGAATGCAGGTTAAGAAATCCCCATAGAGGTCGAACACAGACTCGGTGGTTTTGACAGGGGGTGTATCGGTTCCTCAAGCAAACAACACAGGCTTTGGGTTTCAGAGCTGCATGAGGGTATGCATGTAGAGATCAGATGGGATTCAGAGTTTCAGACAGTTGACAATAGAATGGAGGAGGAATCCCAAACTCAGCTGACGCTTTAGCTTTTAACCGCATGCACCTAGGTCGACACTTGTCTTCCTGGAGCTGCATGCATTCCCTTTTGTACACGTTGGAGCTACATGTGTTGACCCTCCCAAGGCTTAGGATAAAAAATAAAACATACCTTTCACACCATTTGGAATAATAATAAATTATTATCTCCAGGACTTAAGCCCTCAATATTATCCTCTCTTCTAACCTTTCATCCCCCTCTCCCTTACCCAGACTTTATGGAAGCTTAGTCCCTCATCACTCATTCATCGTGGTCGGTCCACATGCAGAGATGTTTTTATATTAATAATGTGCATCATTACATGTACAAAAATTAGGCTCTTGGCCTTCAACACTTAGGCTCTCTGGCCTAATAAACAAATAAGCCCACCAGCTTATATACACTTGGCTTACCAGCCTATAAAACATAATTACAATTCATAATGCAATTGGGGCACGTCCTTGGGGTATTACAATCCCCTCCCCTCATTTGTACATTATCCTCAGTGAAACTTTCACACAACATCAACAAGATTTCCAAAATCTTAAAAAATATGTGGGTATTCTGCCCGCATAGCATCTTCATGCTCCCATGTCGTGTCCTCAGGACCGTACCAGGTCTACTGGACCTTTACAATCCCCATGGCTCGATTCCAGAGCTGTTTTCTTTTTCGGTCCAATATGCGCACATGATGCACTTGTAGGACACCTTCTTGTTCCACCTGGATCGCATTCCAGTCAATCACATGATTAGGATTAGTTATATATTTCTTAAGTAATGAAACATAAAACACATTATGTATAGTCATGGATGCAGGTAATGCAAGCATATATGCAACTGGCCCAATCCTCCCTAGGATTTCAAATGGCCCACACAATTTGGCTGCCAACTTGGCGCAGTTTCCCATCTTCAGGGAGCTTCTATTGGATTTTAATTTCAGGAAAACATGGTCACCCACTTTGAAATCTCTATGGGATCTGTTTTTATCAGCATAAATTTTCTGCCTGTCTTGGGAAGCTTTCAAATTATGCTTAATTTTTAGCATATCTTCATACATTTCCTTGAGCAACTCTAGCCCAACTACTGCTCTGTCAGCGGGATTATCACAACTTACTGGAGTATTTCATTTTCTACCATAAAGTGCTTCAAATGGGCTCATCTTCAATGATGCTTGATACCCATTGTTGTAGGCGAATTCTACCAAGTGTAGGTAGTCTTCCCATTTCGATGGTTTGTCCATCACATACATCCTCAATATGTATTCTATCACTTGATTTACCCACTCTGTCTTCCCATCCAACTCAGGATGGCAGGCTGTACTGAAATTCAGATTCGTTCTAAATCCCTTGAATAACCCTTTCTAGAAATTTGAGGTAAATTTTGGGTCTCTGTCAGACACAATTGTCTTGGGAATTCTGTGTAATCATGTCACTTCCTTCATAAAAATATCAGCAACCTCTGTTGCCTTATGAGCAGTCTTTAATGTAATGAAATGGGAAGCTTTCATAAGCTTGTCCACCACCACCATAATTGAATCATGTTTCTTGCATGTTCTAGGAAATCCTATGATGAAGTCCATTGTCACTACCTCCCACTTCCACTCAGGAATGGCTAAAGGCTGCAACAACCCTGCTAGGTGCCTGTGCTCAACTTTAACCTTCTGACACTCTATACATATGGCGATGTATTCAACGATCTCTTTCTTCATACCTGTCCAAAAGTAATGGCTCTTGACTGTTGCCATAGTCTTTTGATATCTAGGGTTCCTAGCAGAAGGCACGTTATGAATTTCTCTCAGAATCACAAGTTTCAAACCCTGGACATCAGGTACATAAACTTTTTTCTTGTACATAAGTATTCCATCAGTCTCTAACTTATAATTTTCCACTTTTTGTGGAATTTCACCTTGTTGTAGCTTTGATACCAACTCCATGTACTGCAAGTCGACGCTTGTAGCTTCCAAAACTCTACTCTTTATATCATTCTGATACATGCTAATGGTTGTAGCATGTAATTTGTGTACTCTCCTGCTGAGTGCATCAACCACTTTATTCTCCTTCCCTTTGATATGATTGATATCAAAATAGTATTCACAGAGAAATTCCAACCACCTACTCTACCTATCATTCAAGGTTGGTTGATCAAACAAATACTTCAGACAGTTATGGTATGTTCTCAATTAAAACCTCCTTCCCATGAGGTAATGTCTCCATTTCCTCAGAGCGTGAAGGATGACCGATAACTCCAAATCATGAGTTGCGTAGTTCCTTTCATGCTCTTTCAATGTTTTGGATTCATAACAAATTATGAACCGATTCTGACTGAGGACTCCTCCCAATCCTTATTTTCATGCATTGATGCATACCATGAAATCTTCATTTGGGTTTTTGATCCTAAATATTGGAGCAGTGGTTAACAATTGCTTCAATCGCTAAAAGCTTCTCTCACAATTGTTTGTTTGCTGAAACTTCTTCTCCTTCCTTTGTAAGTAAGTGATAAGGTGGGCTATCCTTGAGAACCCTGCAATAAACCTTCTGTAATATCTAGCTAGACCCATAAAGGACCTGACTTCTGTCACATTATTGGGCACTGACCATTCTATAATGGCCTCAATCTTCTCAGGATATACAACTATCCCTTCCTTCAAAATAATATGCCCCAAGTAATGGATGTGCTCCTGATAAAATGAGCACTTGATCAACTTGGCATACAGTTGGTGCTCTCTTAGCACCTGAAAAACCATCCTAATATGTTTTTCATGCTCTTCTTCTGACTTGGAATACACCAGAATGTCATCCAGGAAGAATATGACAAACTTGTCAAGATAGTCCCTAAACACACCATTCATCAAGCACATCAAAATAGAAGGTGTGTTTGACAACCCAAACGACACCATTGTGAACTCGTAATGACCATACCTTGTTCTAAAGGTGGTATTGTTGATGTATTCATAATTTATCCTTACCTGGTGATATCCCGATCTGAGGTCTATCTTTGAAAATATCTTCGCATCCTTCAACTGATCAAAGAGATCATCAGTCCTCGGCAGAGGATATTTGTTCTTTACAATCACTTTGTTCAGTTGTCTGAAATCGATACACAATATCAATGTTCTATCCTTATTCTTCACGAACATGACTGAGGCTCCCCAAGGTGACACACTTGGGTGTATGTACCCCTTCTTTAGAAGTTCTTCAATCTGCAATTGCAGTTCTTTCATCTCTGGCGTACTTATTCTGTAAGGAGCTTTCGACACTGGAGCTACGTCAGGCATCAAGTTTACAGAGAAGTCAATATCTCTTTTCAGAGGTATTCCTAGTACCTCCTGGAATACATCCTCAAACTCCTTTAGTACCGCATGATCTCCGATACTTGACACCTTATCCTTGGGTGTTTCTTCCACATGGGCTGCAAATAATTGATAGTCTTTTCTATAGCACTTCTTCAACTACATTGTTGAGATTTCTCTAATAGCAATAGTTATGGGAATTCCTTTGACTCTTTTCCGATTCCCTTCCTCATCCAAGAAAGTGAATGCCTTTTTAATACAGTCCAGGATGGCATGGTGTTGGTCCAACTAGTCCATCCCAATTAAACAGTCATAAGAGCCTAAAGGAAGAATGTTCAATTCAGCCTTCGTGCTCAATCCATTCATGTCCACAGGATAAGACTTAACCAACTCAGTGTCTTTCCTCTTGGTTCCTGTAGCCAGCTGCACTAACCAATATTTTTCATGTTTTCTTCTTCACAAATGCAAACTTTCCACCACTCTAGGATCTATATAACTATGGCTAGCCCCTGAACTAATTAAAATAGTAAATGCTCGGTTGTTAATCATACCTTCCACTTCAATCATGTACGACTGAAATTCATCGTGCTTGTTGTCCAAGGCCGCATATATCCTTGGCATTCTACTTCCCATGTCCTCCATTGTTTCATCTTGTTGAACATTGTGGATGGCTTTTGCTTTATCCTTTCGGTGGGGGAAATCTCTATACCTATGGTTTCCTTTACAACCCCAACACTCCATAGGTGTCTGTCTTGGTATTTGTCCACTCATTTCATCCTTTATGGGCTCTCTAAAAGATGGTTGTCCCTGAGGATTGTTTATGAAAAAGGATGACTTAGTTCCCTTCTGCCTCTACTCTTTCTTAAAATTCTTCTTGTCTTCCCAAGCCTTCTGGAAGGTAGGCTTTTATTTTTGTTGTTCATATAAACATTTCTCCCTCCTTATCATTTCTTCCATAGTTTTTGGGTCATCATACTGAATCTTATCACCAATGGAAGGTGGAAATCCACTTAGATATCTATGAATCTTCACAGTCTCATCCTTGATGAATGAAACATACTTTAGAAATTCTAGAAACCTTCGTTCATACTCATCAATGATCATGATGCCTAGCTTGAGTTCAAAGAACTCTTTCATATTTCTATCATAATATCTCTTAGTCAAATACTTCTTCTCGAAATAACTCTTGAATTCTTTCCAAGTGATGTATTTCTCTCTAATTTGTTGCACCTGCACAGGATGATCCCACCACATGGATGCCTTTCCCTTTAGTTAATACATTGCAATTCTTCCTTTTGCATGAGAGGAATAATTCTGCAGTTGGAAATATTTCCTCATGCCAAGCAACCATGTTTCAACATCTTCCTCCTTCTCATGTTCTCTATCAAACGTAGGAGGATTACTCTTATTCATTTCTCCCTTCATCTCATATACTCCAGATCTCCTTTGCTTTCTGGTAGGAGATGGGCTTGAACTACTGTGTTCCCTTCTCTTGGAGTGACTTTGGGAGTGATGATGGTGTCTACCAACACTCCTTGATCTTCTACCCTCAGAAGTTTGGTGACTCCCTGTTCTGCTCAAGTCACTCTCCTTATCCAACTTATTTTCTATTCTCTCCAAACTCTTTAAAAACTTTACGTTGAATTCTCCTTGTTTTTCCTGAGTTTTCCTGAGCTTTCTTCTATCTACTCAGCGAGTTTGGGCATCTTTCTGCAATTTTTCAATGATTTTCCTCAGATTTCCTTCATTAACTATCTCTTTTTCGTGCCCATTGGAGTTCGATCCTTTAACTCCCAAGTGGACGTCCATTCCTTCTCTTTCATTTTCTAAACTGGAACCATTATGTGTCTCTTCCATTTATTTGCACTCTATGGAAATTCTAATCGGTTCTGGAACTCGTCAAACTTCTGAAATCACAACGTGCAGACAACCAGAATTTTTCAGGCCATTTCTCCTTAAAAAATTCCATACATTCAAAACCAATCTGCTTTAAGAAAACGTTTTGATTTCATGAATCTTTCGAGTTCTTCTTGGCTCTGTAACTTTTGGGTGATAGTCCCCTCTTTCTTAGTCCCCAACCCATGTGATCACGAGTCATGACCAAACGCTAAACTACTAGGTTCTACTCAGGATTTTGACCTTCAAAGATTTCAAAGCACATACACCTATCTCTTAGAGTTACGATTACCGAACTCACGAAGTCAGGTGGATCAACGGTCCACATTTACCCATCATTCCATGGCTGAAATCCACTATGGTCTTTCCTTCTTCGAATTTTTTGGGGCTTCGGGACTTCGAACCTCGAGACTTCCCACACTTGTTTCTTCCCAATATTTTGACATCCAAAATTTCAATCTATTTTACCCTCTGGGCCCACGTAGTACAACTTTCAACAACTAAGGTGATGGCACGTGGTAGATATAGGAAGTTCCACGTCACCTTCGACGATGTCATCGGGTCCCACCCTACTCACTTTTCGTTTCAGAGTTTCGGGCATCGGGAGTTCGTGCATCCACACATCTCGTTTATCCCGATTGCCAAAATTCTAAAATTATGATCTACCTTCTGCTTGTTCCAACGATCAAGTTTTCATCCTTTGATCTACAGTGTATATCTTTCTCAAGATTTTGGAGTTTCGGGTATCGGGATTTTGTGCATCAACACACCTCATTTCTCCTGATTGTCAAAATTCCAAAAGGTTTCCAAGATAACTCTCTTGCATTTCTTCAAATCTAACGGTCGTAAGGTTTTCCTTTGCTTCCAACAGATCCTACAGTTCACATTAATCTGCGGCCCCAATACCACTTATGTCGTGGTTTTACTATATGAATACTTCTCCTGAGCTTTGTAACACAACCAAGTGACTCCTTGGCACTCCAAAACATTCTAAGGTCCAAAATTTGGTTCTTCCTCACACAACTTCCACCTGAAACCTCAGGTCTAATGACCACTTATTTAGCCCATCCAGGCTCAGCGTTGAAACCTTGGATCTGATACCATATTGTAACATCGCCGACCACCAACAGGATGGGCAATGCCACCTACACAACCTTAACTTTGCCTTTTTAAGCTCTGATACCATATTGTAACATCCTCGGCCATCAATCCACTTGTCGGGCAACGCTACTATGTAGAACATTCTCATACTTATATATATAACATGTATATTAAATCTAATTAATAGATTTAACCAAACAACACAGAGTAAGCACATGATTACTGCTAATATGCATCATCACGGACATTAACAATAATTCATATGCGCAACAGAATACATGATAACATATAAGCATCACAGCCATGCAAAACATAATATTAAGCATGAACTAATACTTATCTTTGAAACTGTGGTAATCCCACCAACTACGTGTAGACCTTCCACGAACCTCCAAGCCTTAGACCACGCTACTCATCACTCTCAGCAGTAGGTCACCCCCTAGCTGGGACTAAGCTCCATTGGGCAGGGAATCCTAGGATAGGCAAGGTCAATAGGAAGACACACAATTATAGAGGAAGAATTCTCTCTTAGGATTCACTTACGCCCACTTCTCACAAACCCTCATTCCCCACATGTCTGTCCCGCCCCAGGAGTATACACCTTCACTGTCACCCGAACAGTCCTTCGGCTGCTAAACCTCCCTTGCCTTGGGCTTCAGCAATAGGCTGAACCGGAAGTCTCTGAGCTCTATGGCAGCTAGAGGACCCCTTCCCAGAGTTCTCACTTCCTCCACGCACTCTCTCACCTAGAGAGAGTCGCTCACAGGCTTGGAAACCTACCTCCTCAATCACAACCACCTCCCTCACCTGGAGAGAGTGTTACACACAGGTCATACAACCTGTTTCCTTCAACTCAATTTCAAACATAGTCAGGAAACCACGAGGCTCCACACGAACATACACTGGTCAGCAAGCCACACACAGTCAAGCATTGCACAACCACAACAGTCCACAGGAAACATAGACATGAGCTTCCAAAAACTGGTGACAGACAGATGCTACAACATAACAAGGCTCAACAATTACGGAACATTCAGTTTTCCCAACCAAAAATACAAGATAGACTCATGGCTCTGGTTTTAGGAATGCGTGATAAGCAATCCCCGTTGAGGTCGAACACAGACTCGACAGTTTTGACATGGGGTGTATCAGTTCCTCAAGCAAACAACACAAGATTTGGGTTTCAGAGATGCATGAGGGTATGCATGCAGAGGTCAGATGGGATTCATGGTTCCAGACAGTCAACAATAGAATGGAGAAGGAACCTGTTGGCAGCCCCACATGAGTTTGATGTTTAAACAAGAAATTGTATATTATGCAGCTGCCTTCACCTCAATTTCGTAAACTTTTTTTGAGAATTTTGAGATAATTATTTGGCTAAGAAATATTTTGATTAATTTCTTATTGTCTGTGCTTTCATTTTGTTTTAGGTTTTATTCATGACTGTAAGCATGAATCAAACATAAAACCTAGCCTGATGTTATAATTTGTATGCCTTAAAATGCATTCTTTTGAAGGTCACCATGCTTACATGAGATCTAAATCTAATGTTTGAATGACCTATTTTAGATGTTTTGGGGTTTCAATCTAACTATTGTATGGTTTGATAGTTTTTATTCAATTATTTAATAGCCTTTGATACAATGGTTAGTCCTCTTGCGAATTTAATGTTCATATCAATAGACATTCAAATGAATACATGCCTGTTGTACTCGCATCCTTACCTCACCTCGCTGGCTTAACGTATTATTGAGCCATTCATTGCATGCATAGGGTTTCAGTACTCTGTATGTATGGCTCTCATTACAAGGAATGGTAAAGCATTTACGATCAAACCCTTGGTGTTTAATCCCACTACTTGTGCTATTATAACACACAAGCTTTGTTATGGTAGTTTCTCCACTATCCATTCAGATTTGTTCTTATTTCTCCTACCATTCAAACCTAAAACTATTTTGAGTCATCCCTATTACATTATGGTTTCATTTTCCATGGCTCATGTCGTTCTCTTGGAGCTGAATGGGTGCCAGGATTTACTCTATCATGACGATGCGATTGAGGACTTAAAAAGCCAAGGCTGGGATGTTTTCCTGGAAATATTTCAAGGCTATAACCTTCATGTGGCACAGGATTTTGTGCAGACCTTCGATGGTTGCAGAGAAAAACATTGGGGACACACAGTTTGAGTTAATCGAGGGGTTTGTAAGTGAAGCAATAGGGCTTCCATCGAAGGGTGAAAAATGGTTCAAAAACACCCGAATTGAAGGAGTACCTTGGAGCATGTTTATGACATCTCGAAAGATCAATTGTTGTGAAAAAGTTATTTCCATTTCCCTGGTTAAACATAGGTGGCATAGCTTGTTGTTGATTCTTAAACAATTCGTGCCCTGTGAAGGGAGGTACAGATTGGTCTTCCTCTACCACTTCCACTTACTCATGCATTTCATTGGTTTTGAATTAGACATGCCATTTTATTTGTTGAGAAGTCTTTATAAAATGTCCAAAATATATAAGAGACACAATGTTGATTCAAGTATGTTCCATCATGGGTTGATTAAGATTCTTTTGATTCATCACTTGTCGACCGTGGGCAACTGTTGGGATAATTTTTTGATAAGGAACGATTTTGCTCAGACTATTCCTACATTAAACCCTAACTTAGATGAGTCACTGATTGAAAGTCAGCTTGGTATTTCAATCAATGGACTAGACTCTCTTAATAGAAACCCTCTAGATGCAACAATGCCAAGTAAGCCTTCATTTGTAGAATTTCTTGAGCAAGAGACTGTTGAATTGGGGGTAATTGACCCTCTTATGCCTAAGATTGATGTTAGCCCGAACGTTGGTGTGAAATCAGATGTCGAGGAACCTTGTAAAGCAATGAAAAAGATAAGCATAGGCTTAGGATTCAAAAACAAAAAGGCAGGTCATATAATTTAAAGAAAATTAAGGAACTGAAATGACGCTCATTTGAGCTCGATTGGTTCGATCGAGGCCAATGAGGTCTCGGATCCTGAAATAAAATATTTTCTAGTTTTGGAAGATCCAGATTGTCAAGGTTACAAGAAGAAAGTTATTGTTCCTACTGAACCTTATGACTTTGTGACAAATTTTCCATCATGCCTCAAAGGTAAGGAGGGGTTCTCTGGTATTAGGAACGATCAAAAGCAAAGAGAAGGTAAGGTGGATACACCCATGTTTGACTGTGCACTCCATAGACTTGTCATTCCTCCGGTACAATGTGATGTTTGTTTCCATTGGATCGAGTAGTATTACACCGATATCCCTCTTCTTCAGGCCCGAATCAAAACTCTTACTGCTCAGAATGAATCATTGAGACAAGAAAATATCGACCTCAAAGTGCACGCAGAGAAGAAGGCTAAACACATTAAGAGGTCAGGAAACATAGTAATAAAAAACGTAACCAATGTCAAGGCAATAATTAATTCTGAAATAAGTCAATTTATAGGCATGTGACTTTTAGAACTATATGGACAACTGATCCGCATTTGGCTTTAGACCAGTGTGAAAATTGTTCCATCTATGTTTTGCCTTTTTATTATGAAATATTGATATGTTACGCAGCTTTTTCCTCTTTAGCATATGATATTCCATTTCATTGAATGCTATAAAATCTTGTCTATAACTTGTTTTTCCATATTTTATGACTGTGATTGTTATATCAATTATAATATCATGATTTATGCCTCATGTTTTATTGATGGATAAAATGAATGCTTCATATAAATATTTTTCTTACTGTAATCATTCATAATTATAAGATCACTGGATCATATGTGTACTATTTTGTTCTTATATCCTAGCTGTAAATAGACATCTTGAATTTATTCAGGAGACATTAGTACAAGCTTGTTGCAGATTTCTTTCACAGGCGAGACAACTGGATTTTTGGATCATACAGAGGCATAGACACATTAAGAAACTAGTAACAGGTTAGCTTCATTTGCTTCTAATTTTCCTCATTTTAGTTATTAGTGAAACAAGAAAGTTATTTGATCGGATTTGACCATCACTCTATCTTTGTTTCAAATCATGTTTTACTTATGATTCTTAGATATGTGATTACAAAACAAAAAATACAAAAATATGTGCTTTCTTTATCTACTTTTGAGAATGATTACAAAACATTGATTTTGCAAGGCTTTCACTAAAACTTGCAACCTGTAACTATTATGTTCATAAATGACATGTTCATATTTACTTTTCTGCTTAATACATTTGTAAATAATTAGATTAAAGTATATATATTATTATAGTTTTAGCATTAAGTATTTTTTTTTATTTTCTTTGTTTTAGGACTTTAGTTGGCTAACAGAGCCATTAAACCCGTCAGAATGGGTTACACAAAACATCTTGGGTTATTTAGACAACCCCGGTCCGGATCTGTTCTTCTAGTTGGCGGTAGGTCAAATTTTTCCGTCAACAAATGATGCTAGAAGGAGGGCCTGAATTCAATTGATGGAACATGGAGGTCGCAAGACTCCTCCCCCCCCCCACACACTCCCCTATCATAACGCGTAGTCACTCAGACAACAACGTTACACTTGAAATAACAACTACCTCGAACGATAATCCTGAGATTCATGTTGAACCAGTGACATCAGCCCCTCAAGGGGCCGACATCCAAGAGATTGTTCGTCAGTCACTCATAAGGACACATAGTGCCTTAGCCCGTATCAGACAACTTGGTAGGCCACTTAATCAACCCCTAGATTTCTTGGATATCCGAGAACAAATTGAACACACTGGTCTACTCTCAAATCCTTTACGTGATAATGCCACTGATCCTATCAAAAAACCTACTCTTGGATTCAGAGGGTCTAGTATCCCACCTTCCCCACCTGGTTCATCTCCATCCTCTTCAGGAGGAGATTCATATGATGAAGGCAATTCCTCGTCTGAATCATCTCAGCCTTTGACACCACCAACACCCATGGAAAACCAAAACAATCCTGCCATACCTTGGCTCGATCAAGATGGCATGGTTGTACCTGGACCACAACATCCATTGTCGAAACATCAAAGAAATGGTTGCCTAAATTCAATCCAGATTCTAAACAATCTGCTGAGGATCACATAATTTTTTTTTTGTCATCCATTAGACTTTGAAATGTAGAGAAAGAAGATGTAGTATGCAGACTCTTTCCTTATACTTTTGAGGGCAATGACTCCACATGGTATTTTTCCCAACAACCCCGGACCATCGTCTCTTGGGACAAATTTGAAACCTGTTTCTTAGAGAATTTTGGAGATGATAAATCTATTGAAGTCTTGGTTATGGAGCTCTCTAGTCTAAAAATGAATCCTAAGGAAAAAGTAAAATATTTTAACCAGATATTTCTTACCTTAAAGAATAAAATCCATGTAGATTCAATTCTTCCAGAAAGTCTAATCATCACATATAACGCTAAACCTTTGCACAATAATATCACCATATGGGTCAAAATGTCTAAAAAGAACACTCTGTTAGGATCCTTTGAGGAAGAAAGCCAAATTTAAAAGGATATATTAAGCTTAAAAGACAATCTCAGTAGTGAAGCTGAAACAACTTCATCATCTAAAAAGAAAATAGAGATCCTCACTAGGCCTCCTCAAATTAAAAATCAAACATAAACTTTAGACTTAGAAAGCTTGCATAAAAATTTCCAAAAAATGACTAATCAGGTCGTGGACTTGACGATATTAGTCGAGGAGGCGTCCTCAAGAAAAGGAAATTTTAAACCTCCTTTCAGAAAACCTTTTCCCCCCAACTGACCAAACCCAACCACTGAAGGTCTCAATTTTGAAAGCTTGTAGTACGCTTTGCAAACCATTTTAGAAGCACATGATAATTCGGCTTCTATCCCTCTTGAAAATTTTGAAGACATAGTTTAGGAAGAAGTACCAGAAGAGGAGGAATCATCTCCCAACATTTTCGGTCACTTCTCGGATAATATCTTCCAAGCAAATTTTGAAATTGTTCACCCCTACAACGCGAGAAAAAAAACACAAAACAAACCTTCATTTGAAGTAAGTAATAATGTGCTTCCAAAACAGGCAAAGCAAGATGAAATTAAACAAAGTTTAGCAACCCCTATTTTAGAATATGATTTAATCGAAGATCTAAAAAAGCTGAGGGCCAATATTTTTGTTTTCGAGCTGCTGAAATTTCTTCTTATTTTGCAAAAAATGCTTCAAAGTATCGCTGAAAACAGTAAAAAAAACGACCCTGGTAGCAAGAAAACTGCAGAAATTGGTTCAAAAACAACCAAAAGAATCTCAACTAAAATGACGTCTGAACCTCCAGATAAAAGGGATTTAGCTAAGAAAACTGTATTAAATGTAGATAAAACTGTTTTAGGGATGTCAGCTAAAAATCAACAGAATTTCGTTGTTAACACTCGGAAAAATGTCCCGCCTTTCTTTTTTGACCTTTGAAATTTTTAATAGGAATGTACATAATTGTATGGTCGAATCCAGTGCATCGTCAAATGTGATGCCTCTATCTGTTTGTCAAAAAATTAACGCAAAATTTAAACCTTCTGATCTCAAAATCATTCAGCTTGATCAGACACACGTTAAGGTAATTGGTGAGCTTAAGAATGTTCTGGTTAGATTATCTTCCATTCCTAAGGTTCATCAGATAATTGACATTATTGTTGTTGATATCCATGAAGTCTATGGTTTTTTTTTAAGCAGGGACTGGTCCGAACAACTGCATGGTTACTTTGCCACATATTGGTCTCATTTGTGGCTGCCAGAAAATGGATATCCAAATAGAATCAGGATAAACAAAGAACACTATCTTAAACACACCGTGATGGATTTAAATGATGCAAACGAACCTTTCAATGCATCTGCTAATTCATTTGAAATGCAGGGAATGGATACCTTTTTTGGTAACTTCATGACCGAAATTTCTCTTGTCACCAATCCTGGACAACAATCAGAAGTTATGGCCTATACTCAGACATTAGCTTTGCCAAATGTGCCAAACAATGTTGATGAAGCTCAAATCTGGTCATTGTACTTTGACGGATCCAAATCCAAAGAAGGAGTCGACGCAGGATGTGTACTCATCGATCCTACAAATAATAAGAATTTTATCTCTTGTGCATACCCTTTACAAATCTATTCCTTCTACCTGTGCATACCCTTTACAAACCAATCTAGCCTTGTTTCTAGTTATTTTTCTTGCTCCATCCATCTTATTTCTGAAAACCCATTTAGCCCCTATGACATTCTTATTCAAAGGTCTAGGAACCAATTCTCATGTCTTATTCTTTTATATTTGACTAAGTTCTTCATTCATTGCTTTCATCTAGTACTCATCTTTAATTGCTTCTTCAATATTTTTGGGTTCAATAAGAGAAAGTAAAGATACCTATTCATGAGTCGAGGTGGATTTTTGCCTTCTACTTCTTGTTCCAACACCTGCATTTATGTCACCAATTATCTGTTCTTCAGGGTGATTTTTCTGTATTCTCTTGCTTGGAGTCTTTGATGGAGTCATGCTTTTGGATGGAGTTGTGCCCTTTGTAAAAGTAGGAATTAATTTTTCACTGTCAGCAGCCTTAGTTTCTTTTGTTTCACTTATCTCATCATTCATTTTATGCTTGTCATCTATCTCATATATTTGATGATTCTTTTGTTTAGATTTAGACTTCAAAAATGAGGACTCATCAAATTTCACATCTATGGCTTTAACTATTTTGTTCAATATGATTTTGTAACATTTATAAGCTTTCCTTGAACAAGAATACCCAACTAAAATACCTTCATCTGTTCTAGATTCCAACTTACCCAAATTCTTGTCAACTCTTTTGATATAACATTTACTGCCAAAAATTCTGAAATGTTTAACACTAGCTGGTATGCCTTTCCATAATTGATAGGGTGTCTTAAAATGATTGTTTCTTAGAAAGTTTCTATTCAAAATGTGAATATAAGTATGAACAGCTTGAGGCCATAGTATATTACTTAGTTTAGATTCATTGAGCATAGTTCTAGCCATCTCCACAACAGTCCTATTTTTTCTTTCAACAACTCCATTTTGTTGAGGTGTTTCAGTAACAGAAAAATGTCTTCTTATCCCATTTTTATCACAGTATCCGTTGAATTATTTAGACACAAATTCCCCTCCATTATCTTATCTTAAACATTTATTTTTCATGTCACATTCATTTTCAGTTGACTCCTTGAAGGTTTGAAAACAACTAAAAGTTTCATATTTCTTTTTCAATAAAAACATCCATGTCATTCTAGTAAAGTCATCCACAAGTAGTAGAAAATATATTTCTCCTTTTAACCCTGCTATTTTCATAGGTCCATAGACATCAGCATGTACTATTTCCAATGGTTTAGATGTTGAATGTTCTTTGGTTTTGAATTTAACTCTAGTTTGCTTACCATGTTGACATTGCTTACAAACAGAACTTGAAAGATTCTTTATGACAGGTAAATCTCTTATTGTTTCCTTTTTATTTAATTGAATCAGATTTTCAAATTTAATGTGTCCAAGTCTTTTGTGCCACAACCAACTTTCATCTTCACTCCCAAGATAACATTTTTCTTTTTATTCATCTAGTATGTAAATCTTGCTTGAGTTTCTTGTGGCCATTCCAACTAGTTCATTTGATTTTATATCCCTGATTTGACATCCTTTTGAATAAAAAATCATAAAGATACCTTTATCATAGTTTGACTTACACTCAATAAGTTATGTTCCATTTCCTCAACCAATAAGACATTTCCAGCCATGATTTTCTTGTTGTTTAGACATATAGTTCCTCTTCCAACTATCCTAGCTGATTGATCATTTACAAAGGTGATTGTACCTTCTTTTCCTTCATCTAGTTCAACAAAGAGTTGTTTTCTACCTGTCATATGCTTTGAACATCCACTATCCACAACCCATTTTACTTTATGCTCTGCTTGTAGAGCTATAGTGCATTTTTCAGTGTTCAGATTTTCACTTTTCTTTTTCCAATATTTAGTTTTCAGATCTGTGTAAGTGGGTTCATTAAATTTATGAAAACTCATAGAACAATTTCTTGACACATGCCCAAAGTTGTTACACTTGTAACATTCAGTCTCATATCTTAAGGTGTCAAATTTGTTGTAAGAGTAGTTGATATTGTTTTGACTAGTTTTACCATGTCCTCTTCCATATTCAAAATTAGACCTTTCATGACTGTTATGTGCATTTATCTTTCTTGAAAAACTATTACAAAATGAAACCTTATGTCCATACTTATAACAAAAGAAACACTGGCCTTCAAACCTATTTTTATGTTTGCCATAGCTTCTTCTATGCACTGTTGAACCCTGATTTTCTTCTTGCCTTTCTGATTCCATCTTCTTGCTAGTAATTTTCTCATGATTATCCTATGTACCCGCTTTCTCAACACTTGAACTAGAACATCCATTAGTTACTGCAGATTTATAACCAATTCCAATCTTATCATATGTTGATCTTTGACTACTAATAATTTGATATAACACTCGAGAACTATGATTCATGTTATTTTCTTGTACTTTCTTTCTTAATGAGACTACTTCAATTTTTAAACCTTCATTTTCCTTATCCTTTTTTGCAAGCATTTTAGTTAGAGATTCTTCAGTCACTCTAGCCTCTTCTATTTTAAGTTTTAAGTC
>ML782462.1:288552-299870 GCA_009831015.1 Picea engelmannii | reverse complement strand
AGCTTTGGAATTACTCTCATAGAGTCTCTTACCTGTAGCATCTATTGGAATGGTTGTTGGGACTTTATATTCATTTAGTACAGCCTGCCAGATATCTACTCCTTGAGTTTGTAAAAACAACTTCATCCTGATACTCCAAAAAATCATAATTATGACCATCAAATAAAGGCAATCCATGTTTTGTAAATTCTGACTTCTTATCCATTATGAATGATCAAAAAATTCTAGTGGTTAAACTAATATCTTGAAGTAACCTGCTCTGATACCAATTGTTGAACAGGATAAGTCAATTGAGAGGTGGGGGGTGTGAATCAGTTGTATAAAATTTCTTTCATTTTATAAGAAGATTACTTATTAATCAATAAATCATGCCTTTAACATTTAACTTGCAGTAATACATTTAACCAATAAATATACAATCACATAAATGAAACGGTGACACAGTGATTTTTCATGAGGAAACCCAAAAGGGAAAAACCTCTTCTTCTTATGAATGAAAGGCAAGCTCCAACTCCTCTTTACATTCTTATTTTATCTGAGATACAACCCAGATGAGGTTGCTACCTCTGTTTCTTCAACACCTACTAAATGGAATCTACAACTCCTAGATGTACAAACACCAACTTGTACAGGAGACTTTTACAGTCTCCCCTTGCTCCTCCCTACCACCCTGGAATCCTTCTCTGTCACTAAGAATATGCAAACCAACTCTTATCTTCTCTGTCAAATATTAAGCATTAAATTTTCTCCTCAAATTTTACAGAGCCATCTTTCTTCCATAATCCTCTTGCCCCATATTTTCTCCTCACCATCCCTGTATAATTTTATTTCATATTTATCTTCATTTACAAAAAAGAATTTTACTTTAGAGCTACGGTTGTACCATTAATTCCATACACACCAACATTCATCTCACAAAATTTCACTTATTTCTACCTTGTACATTCAGAGCGTACACTCGAACCCTCAGGCTTCAAAGATTCAATTACAATAATTGAATAACTATCTTACAATGATTATTATTGGCCAAGGCATCTAGAAGAACAACAACCACACGATCAGTTTAAGTATTTAATCTACACTGTTTGATGTAGAATATGGGTCTCGTGCTTACTCCATATGCCCATTGGTTGTGACCATGGGCCTTTACCAAAAGGCACTTTCGCGATTCGCATATCGACAATATTGAGGTGAAGACATCTCGTCTCTTCATGTTGCGATCTCCGAAAAGGAGCTTTAACTTGGTGTTTGCTCCTCCTTCTCACATGACCAATGGCGGTGACTACAACCTATACAAAAAGGTATTTCGGCGTTTCACATTTCGGCATTTCACATTTCGACATTTCATCTTTTAGCATTTCAACATTTCGTCGTTTTCGCATTTCGGCATTTCAGCATTTCGACACTCCAAGTTGCGATCCCCGAAATGATCTGACGGCTTCACATTTGATCTGGTGGACATAGATTGAATGATTCTCGTTAACTTCTCAGGGACAGATCAACGGTCATATACGACTCTTATATTACCCCTCCATTGCTTAATCCAATGGACATGACTTAATCATTCATCGAGATAGATGACTGTTGGGTTTTCGGTACTTTGGCCATCAGGTCTTCATGACCTCCAATAATTCAAAAACTCTCGAAACCGTAGATCATGTAACGTGTGTCCCTTTCGGTATTTTGGCATTCGGGACTTCGTGATGTTGGAGTTGTTTGCTTACCATGCAAAAATCCTAAAATAGAAATTCCCAGAGTGACGTATCATAGTGACGTTACTTAGGATGATGTGTCATGTGCTGGTCAATCTCCGATCTCCAAAATTCAAGCTAAGGGTGTTGACTCCTCTTCCAAGTCTCGTTTCACATGTGACCTCAAGTTATAACCAAAGGCTCACCTCCTGGGTTCTTTGCAGTTTCGCGTTTTGGTACGTTGAGAGGCATGTTGATCTCCAAATTAGGAACCACCGTGCCTGTGCAAACTGATCCATGGTGCCTATGAAAACTGACCAAAAAACTCCCCCTTTGGCATTTTAAAGTTTAACATTAATGAAAAAACCAAGTCATGTGCAAACTGCCCTGTGCAAACTGCAAGCCATGCCAACAACAAGTATATCATTATAGTAATGGATTATTTTTCCAGATGGTCCGAAGCTGCACCTTTGAAAGTGGTAAATACAAATCAGGTAGTATCTTTCCTCAACTCTCATATTATCACTCGATTCAACATTCCCGAATGTTTGGTCTTTGATAATGCCTCATAATTATCATCCCTCGATATGAACATCTTTTCTTTGGAAAAATGATTAAACTAAAATATTATGCCAGCTACTACCCTCAAGGAAATGGTCTAGTAGAATCAACAAACAAAAATCTAATCAAGATCATTAAGATGATAGTTTCAGAGAATCATAAGAACTGGAACAATGCACTGTATAATGCACTTTGGGCTGACAGGGTGACACCAAAAGCCTCTGTCGGTAATTCCCCTTTCTTTCTCATCTACAAAAGAGAAGCAATTCTCCCACCACATGTTCTGCTTCCTTCTATGCAACTATCACATAAAGTTCAAGAGGAGGAATGCCCTCCCCTTGAAAGTCGAATTAATGCCTTGTTAAAACTGGAGGAAGTAAGAGCATAAGCAAAGTAGAAATTGGATCAGCACCAACAAATTGTAAAAATCTAGTTTGATTCAAATTCTTCTTCAGATAGGAATTTCGATGTCTGAGACTTGGTTCTCAAATGGGATAAACCGCATGAGGGAAATGGGGAACACACCAAGTTCCAGAATCTATGGTTGGGACCATTTGTAATTTCTGAAAAATTAGGTCCCAACTCTTTCCATCTGCACAATTTGGAGGGACATTTGGACACTTTCCTGGTGAATGGAAAAGCTCTCAAAATATATTTCTCTTGATGACTCCAGATGCACCTCTTTTTACATATTTTTCTATTTTAATTCTCTTTTCTATTTTTTATTTTGGTTCTTTTCATTTTGCTTGTTTTCATTTGTTTCTGATTAAATTTATGTCCGAGTCACCATTTTGTTTATGGAAGGAAAATCATAAGTCTTATCCTAAAGCAACAGTTGATGTCATTTCAAAGCACCAGTACTATAAATTGCTAAAACTCAGATTAGTAGGAGAAAATTTATGTTCAAAATAGTGTTCCTGGTTTCTCTTTATAATCATGAGAAGATACAATCATTATTAAAACTCTTAACGTTGTCCTTGTTTTTAAAGAAAAAAAATCAAGTATGCCTTCCTGTCCTCGAGAGGTTTTTATTAACATAAAATTAAGAGTTCATATCATGATGAAGGTCGTCAAACGATAAATTAAATTGGAAAATATCATTTTTTTCGAAATCTGAAATTTTCAGCATTACCCCGCTCTCTTGAATATCATAAAGTTTATGTCAAATAATAAATTCTCAAGAGTCGAAAAGCACTGCAAAGTGTGGGAAGTGTCTGTAAACCCGCCGAGATACTGAACAGGTCTGTTGGCAGTGGGTAAATGCATGCATGATTCCAAGGCAACTTTGTCAAGGTACTGAACAGGCCTACTGGCAGCGAAGCAATGTTGGGTTTAAGAAAATTATCAGGTATGACTATTGGAATTGACCATAAAAACGTCCTTCATCTTGAATGGATAATTCCTGGACAATGTAGAGGTGTTAGAGTGGGTTAAATGACATCCCTACCGAGGCTCTGGATGCCTGCTGGCAGCAACGTCCCTATCAACAGTATTGGAGTCAGTTGCCTAAACGTCATCTCACTCGTAATCAAAACTTGACACCAGATTGCACTTGGACAGAAACACATATGACGCTAGACTATTTGATTTTCTGAGTTTTGATCGGAATGATTGACTTGTTGTCGATTGTTCTTTAATTTTTCAATCATTCTGATCTATCCTAACATGATTTTTCTGGTGATGCAGAGATAACTGCTTCACCTAGTACGTCGCCATTGTTGGCAACCCCACATGATTTTGATATTTAAACACGAAATTGCATTTTCTGTAGCTTCCTTCACCTTGATTTCGTAAACTTTTTTTGAGAATTTTGAGATAATTATTGGGTTAAGAAATATTTTAATTAATTTCTTATTCTCTATGCTTTCGTTTTGTTTTATGTTTGATTCATGACTGTAATCATGAATCAAACATAAAATCTAGCCTGGTGTTATAATTTGTACGCCTTAGAATGCATCCTTTTGAAGGTCACCATGCTTACATGAGATCTAAATCTAATGTTTGAATGACCTATTTTAGATTTTTTGGGGTTTCAATCTAGCTATTGTATGGTTCAATAGTGTGTATTCAATTTATTAAGAGCCTTTGATACATTGGTTAGTCCTCTCACGAATTTAATGGTCATATCAATAGACATTCAAATGAATACATGTCTGTTGTACTCGTGTCCTTACCTCACCTCGTTGTTTTAATGTATTAATGAGTCATTCATTGCATACATAGGGTTTTGGTACTCTGTATGTATGGATCTCATTACAAGGAATGGTAAATCATTTACGATCAAACCCTTGGTGATTACTCTCACTACCTGTGCTATGATAACAAACAGGCGTTTTTATGGTCATTTCTCTACTATCCATTCAGATTTGTTCCTGTTTCTCCTACCATTCAAACCTAAAACTATTTTGAGTTATCCCTGTTACATTATGGTTGCATTTGTCATGGCTCCTATCATTCGCTTGGAGACGAATGGGTGCCAGGATTTACTCTATCACAACGATGTGATTGAGGACTTAATTAGCCAAGGCTGGGATGTTTTCCTAAAAAGATTTGAAGGTTATAACCTTCAGGTGGAGCAGGCTTTCACGCAAACCTTTAATGGTTGCAGAGCAAACTATTGGGGACACACAGTTAGAGTTAACTGAGGGGTTTGTAAGTGAAGCAATAGGGATTCCATCGAAGGGTGAAAATGGTTCAAAAATGATTGAATTGAAGGAGTACCTTGGAGCATGTTTATGACATCTTGAAAGATCAACTGTTATGAAAAAGGTATTTCCATTTCCCTGGTTAAACCTAGGTGGCATATCTTGTTGTTGATTCTTAAATAATTCATGACCTGTGAAGGGAGATACAGATTGGTCTTCCTCTACCACATTCGCTTACTCATGCATTTCATTGGTTTTGAATTAGACATGCCATTTTATTTGTTGAGAAGTCTCTATAAAATGTCCAAAAGATATAAGAGACAGAGTGTTGATTCAAGTCTGTTCCATCACGGATTGATTAAGATTCTTTTGATTCATCCATTGTCGACCGTGGGCGACTGTTGGGATAATGTTTTTGATAAGGAACGGTTTTTCTCAGACTATTCCTATAGTAAACCCTAACGTAGATGAGTCACTGATTGAAATACAACTTGGTATTTCAATCAATGGACCAGACTCTCTTAACAGAAACACTCTAGATGCAGCAATGCCAAGTAAGATTTCATCTGTAAAATTTCTTGAGCAAGAGGCTGTTGAATTGGGGGTAATTGACCCTCTTATACCTAATATTGATGCTATCCCAAACGTTATTTTGAAGCCAGATGTTGAGGAACCTTGTAAAGCAATGAAAAATAACTGCACAGACTTAGGATTCAAGAAAAAAAAAAGGAAGATCGTCTAATTTCAAGGAAATTAAGGAATCGAAATGACGCTCATCTGAGCTCGATCGATCCGATCGAGGTCGATGAGGTCTCATATCCTAAAATAGAATATTTTCTAGTTTTGGAAGATCTGGATTGCCAAGGTTACAAGAAGAAAGTTATTGTTCCTACTGAACCTTATGACTTTGTGACAAATTTGTCATCGTGCCTCAAAGGTAAGGAGGGGTTCTATGGTATTAGGAACGATCAAAAGAAAATAACAAGTAAGGTGGATACACCCATGTTTGAATGTGCACTCCATAGACCTGCCATTCCTCCTGTACAGTGTGATGTTTGTTTCCATTGGATCGAGCGGCATTACATCAATATCCCTCTTCTTCAGCCCAAATCAAAACTCTTACTGCTCAAAATGAATCATTGAGACAAGAAAATATCAACCTCAAAGTGCACACAGAGAAGAAGGATAAACACATTAATAGGTCAGGAATCATAGTAATAAAAAATGCAACTAGTGTCAAGGCGATAATTAATTATGAACTACCTAACCCATCTTTAGTCAATTTTTAAAATGGTAAGATAGTTTTCCTCGTATTATATTCTTGTTATCTATTTAAAAATAAGTCAATTTAAAATATGATCTTATTGCTAAATTAAGACAGGCTACAAAATCTTCGATTCTGTAGCCAAGTCTCTTTTTAAATAAAAATTAGAAATTAGTTATGAGTAATTTTCTAACTTGTTAAATTTGTTTTTTTTTTCAAGAAATAGTAGATCTTGTTGTTGATCATCTGGAGGAAACATATTCGATTATGCATATGAATGATTAGTAGTTTGTTTTCTGCTTATTTTGCAAAAAAATTGATCAATCTTTGATTAAAAACCAACTCTGCTACAAGTGGCTCCTAGGCAACTTTTTTTGTAATATTTTTGATTTTATGAAATCCTATCCTATCCTGTGAGATAGGAGAATGTGATCTCAATTCACTTTAAATACTATTCATTTTGTAAGTAACAAACATCTTGGCTGGAACAAATTATAGGCATGTGACTTTCAGAACTATATGGATAACTGATCCGCATTTGGCTTTAGACCAGTGTGAAAATTGTCCCATCTATGTTTTGCCTTTTTATTATGAAATATTGATATGTTACGCAACTTTTTCCTCTTTAGCATATGATATTCCATTTCATTGAATGATTTAAAATCTTGTCTATAACTTGTTGTTCCATATTCTATGACTGTGATTGTTATATCAATTATAATATCATGATTTATGCCTGATGTTTAATTGATGGATAAAATGAATGATGCACATAAATATTTTTCTTACTGTAATCATTCATAATTATAAAATCACTGGATCATATGTGTCTACTATTATGTTCTTATATCCTAACTGTAAATAGACATCCTGAGTTTATTCAGGAGACATTAGTACGAGCCTGCTGCAGATTTCTTTCATAGGCGAGACATAAGGAGTTTTGGATCATACAGAGGCATAGACACATTAAGAAACTAGTAATAGGTTAGCTTCATTTGCTTCTAATTTTCCTCATTTTAGTTATTAGTGAAATAGGAAAGTTATTTGATCGGCTTTGACCATCACTCTATCTTTGTTTCAAATCATGTTTTACTTATGATTCTTAGATAGGTGATTACAAAACAAAAAATACAAAAATATGTGCTTTCTTTATCTACTTTTGAGAATGATTACAAAACATTGATTTTGCAAGGCTTTCACTAAAACTTGCAACCTATAATTATTCTGTTCATAAATGACATGTTCATATTTACTTTTCTACTTAATACATTTGTAAATAATTAGATTAAAGTATATATATTATTATAGTTTTAGCATTAAGTATTTTTTTTCTTTTCTTTATTTTAGGACTTTAGTTGGCTAATGGAGCCATTAAACCCGTCAGAATAGGTTACACCAAACAAATTGGGTTATTTAGACAGCCCCGGTCTGGATCTATTCTTCCAGTTGACGACATGTCAAATTTGCACGTCAACAGAACCCCAAACTCAGCTGATGCTTTATATTTTAACCGCATGCACCCAGGTCGACACTTGTCTTCCTGGAGCTGCATGCGTTCCCTTTTGCACATGTTGGAGCTCCATGTGTTGCCTCTCCCAGGGCTTAGGATAAAAAAGAAAACATACCTTTCACACCACTTTGGAATAATAATAAATTATTATCTCCGGGACTTAAGCCCTCAAGCTTAGCCCCTCTTCCAACCTTCTAGCCCCCTCTCCCTTACCCATACTTTTTGGAAGATTAGTCCCCCATCACTCATTCATAGTGGTCGGTCCACACGTAGAGATGTTTTTATATTAATAATGTGCATCATTACATGTACAAAAATCAAGCTCTTGGCCTTCAACACTTAGGCTCTCTGCCTAATAAACACATAAGCCCACCATATTATATACACTTGGCTCACCAGCCTATAAAACATAATTAAAAATCATAATGAAATTGGGGCATGTCCTTGGGGTATTACAGTACCCCTCCTATCAGAGCATGTAATTTTTTTTTGAAACAATTATCACGCATAGAAATAAGATCGAATGCAGGTAGACCATCTTTATGCAGAGTTTCAATGCCCATTCTGATACATCTAAGATGTAGGAAGTTTTCTCTATCTTTTTTGGCTTCAATCCTAATTTTATCAGGGTCTAAGGTAGGGATAATACAATGATCAAATTCATTTTGTTGGACTTCAAAGATTGTTTCAATGATTTTAAATTGAGAATATGCATGTAGTTGAAACATTGGCATATTATAATAAATATATTTAGTAGATAACTTAGGAAGTTTCCACCTAGGGAGATGCTTTTCTTCTTTATATACTTTATTGAAACTATTCACATCACACATTCTCATGGAACCAAACAGACGTGAAATAGATGATATTTCATTTTTAGAATTATGAATTTCTTCTACTGATTTATGTTTCATTCTTTTATAAGATACAGAGCGAGAAGTATTAGAACTAGAGGGAGAATCCATGGAACCTAGACTGGCTATGATACCAATTTTTGCAAAGGTGTCCCTCGGTGAGGAATGATCCTTTCTTTTTTCCTTTCACCTTCTTCTGACGTTATGAACTTCTACACAAACCCCTACATGATCCTTCAAGAAGATTCAACACCTTTCCTTCAATAAACTCCCTGAGCGACTTCCTTGTCTTAGCTGGAAAAACATAAGGATAATAGTGCTCCAGAATCCTTAGCGAACCTCGGGTGAACCTCAAATGAAATTTTACTCAGAAGGAATGATATAAACATGCATTGCCGAAATATTTATATTAATTTCAGAAAATATTTACAAACATTTTCATACTTACAAATTCAAATTCACAGTTTTCGACTATAGCACATTTCAGGATACCTCAGACCTAAGTAGAATATAGCTTGACCTCAGGAATTATTCGGAAACCCTTCATATTCTGGTGCTGCTGGAAAACTATTCAAACATACTTGTGAGTTCTGCCACTTTAGTTCACAGGCTCCTAGCAAATTAGTTCATGCATAGACTATCAAACTCACGATAGAAAGACTCAGAGCTCAGACAAGAGGGAGATCATAATACAAATATTGACCAAGAATATAAGACTCGATGCCTCAAATGAGTGCCCTCAAGATTTATTTATAGACTTTCTCTAGAATTTGGATCGACGAAATGTACAAAAATCATCCTAAATGGCCGACAACTCTTTTAGTATAGAATGACAATCTTTTTTGTAAATGATTTAATTTCCAATAGATTCCTTAGAATGTGGGTCAAACCCCACCAAATGTCGAATAAGTTCTCTAAGTTTTAAGGATTTGCATGAAAATAAAATCATACAAATAAGATATTATTCATGATCACAAAACATCCCTATATTATATTATTGGGAATAACATCCACCAGTTTCCCAAACTTTTGAATAAAGATTACGTACTATGATGGTTCATCCTTGGAATGATTGTGCAGAGATTATCGTTTTTACGAGCCATTGGAAACGATGTTGGATAACTGAGAGGGGGGGTGAATCATTAATAGAGAAATTCAATCCTTTTCTAACCACAATGCAAGTATTATATCAATGTAGCATTATCATCCAATAATTGCAGAGTAAATAAACAATGAACAAATGAGAAATCATACACATGCACAGTACACCAGTGTTTTTACGTGGAAACCCAAAGTGGGAGAAAACCACAAAATGATTTTTCTTATATGTCTTTAAGAATTACATTCATTGGAAGCACCAACTTCCTTTGTTTTCCAGCTGCAATTGGAAGGAGGCTCCAACCCCTCAGTTTCTCAGGTTACAACCTAAAGGAAGCTCCAACTCCCCAATTCTCTGGCTACAACCAGAAGGAGGCTACAACCCCCTATGTTCTCCGGCTACAACCAGAAGGTGGATACAACCACCTATCCTTTCCCCATCCAAATGCCATGAAATAAATGTAGAATGATGGAACCACTATCACACTATCACTGTGAGATATACTATTGTAAACCTGTACCAATCAACCTGTAATCAACCTATACCATAAACAAGTGCATCAACCATGCACTAACCTGTACCTCAAACTGTAATCAACATGTACCATAAACAAGTGCATAAACCATGCACCAACATATACCAAATAACTTGTAATTATCATGTACCATAAACAAGTGCATTAACCAAATATAAGCGATCTTTGTACCATAGTGAATCATTTTTCCATGTAAATGTATCTGATGCACTGGAATCCTGTTGCAACCTTTGAATGTGAGTCCACACTTTTTCGTCATTCTTACATTCATCCCTTTCTTCTATTATCCAATCGGGTTGGATGATCGAGATAGCACAGAGAAAGGCCTCAACATCTTCATCCTTTCTTAAGAGTGCATTTGCCACAACATTTTGATTCCCCTTTTTATAGACGATTTCAAAATCATAACCCAATATCTTGGTTACCCATTTTTGTTGTTCTTCTGAAGATATTCTTTGTTCCAAGAAGTATTTAAGACTATCATGATCTGTTTTGACCTTGAAGTGCCTACCTATTAGGTAAGGATGCCATTTCTTCAATGCATGTAGTATTTCCATCATTTCTTTCTCATAAATAGGTTTGTGTAAGTCCTTTCCCTTGAGTGGTTGACTTTCAAAAGCCAGGGTCCTTCCTTCTTGCATTAGGACAACACCAATTTCATTTCCCAAGGCATCACATTCCACAATAAAGGTTTTTGTGAAGTCTGAAGTGGTCAAGACAGGAGCTTTACACATCACCTCTTTAAGTTGTTCAAAAGATTTAGTTGTCTCTGGAGTCCATGAAAATGCATCCTTCTTATTTAGTGTTGTTAAAGATCATGTTATTCTTCCATAGTTCCGAAAAAACTTGCGGTAGTAACCTGTCAAACCCAAAAATCCTCTAAGATTCTTTAATGTTTTGGGAATCAACCAGTCCATCATGGCCTTAATCTTGTTAGGGTCTACCTTGAGACCTTCATGAGATACAATATGACCCAAATACTCTACCTCCTTTACTCCAAAGAAAAATTTGGATGTTTTGGCATATAGTTGTTGCTCCTTTAGTAGTTGTAGCACCTTGTCAACATGTCTCACATGATCCTCCCAAGACTTGCTATAGATTAGTATATCATCAAAAAATACTAACACAAATTTTCGAAGGAAGGGCTTGAAAATGGAAT
>ML782462.1:187885-286730 GCA_009831015.1 Picea engelmannii | reverse complement strand
TCCTTGTGTCCTCATCATGAATTTAATGGGATGCATTTTCACTTTCAGGTGTCTTCTCTGTTACAAAATTTTTCAATACTTCCATGATCTCCCCTTTTAAACCATCCATCTTAGTATCCAACTTAGCTTCCATTGAATCCATCTTAATATCCAACTTAGATTCCATTGAATCCATCTTCTTTTGTAGTTCATTTATGTCCCTTTGCATTTATTCACCTTCATCAAGAGTCCAAGTAGGATTTTCTAGAGGCTTGTTTAGTGTAGAAGTTCCCTTTTTTGGTGGCATGTTGGCCAAGTATCACTTTTGAACCTTGATTTTGAGGTGGTTCTGCTAGACAATATTTCTTTTATTGTATCTCCCAAGTTTCGACCCTTCTGGGTATGAAACTTTCTTTTATGTAGTTCTATGATATTTCATCTCTGCAATGCCACAGGTCAGATCAAAATTGGATGTGCCAAGTGGAATTTATGGTAACTTCCCCACAACTTGCCTATTTTTGGCCTTTCCATGAGAGCTCACTTGTATAGCATGCCCCACACAAAATAATTGACATAAAATTTTGAAACTCGCACCAGAAATACTACAGACTATCCACGATCCAATGAGTTTACTAGTCCCACTCAATTTGGATACTCTAGGAAGAAGTTATGATTATTTTACCTGGAACACCTTCTTGAGAAGACTAGTCAATAGGACTAGTCAGATACCCTATCTTACACAGGGTGTATCTACAAATTTAAGATGGACCAGAAGCTAAACTTTTTACCACATATACCTTACTAATTTATGTAAATAGCCTCCAGATTTCAGGGTTTGAAACATTACAAAAAAGTTTTTATAGTGAAAATTATACAATGACTTAGTTCAATATGATTCCAAAACCCTATCTTGTACAGGTTGTCTCTCCGAAAGTATAAGGCCTCCGGAGCTGAATTTTGAACCCAACGTACCTTGATCCATCTACTAAATATCCTCCAAGACGTTCCTTCTAAAACTTTTTAGAAAAAAATTTATAGCAAAAATTCCAAGGTGTCTCAAATGTAGCAGCAAAACCCCAAGACCTTGAGCTTTGATACCATATGTTAAGAACCAAATATCAATATAGCATAGAAAAACCTCAGAAAAAGTACTCAACGCCTTGAAAAAGAGATCATTTCAGATAATAAGCCTCTTCAAGGGGGCAACCTCCTTTTACCCCACTTAAATGTTCAAGTACAAGATGATTCAAAATGAAAATGTCTCCTTGGTATATATAGGAGACTAGGAGGTATAATTACAACTAATGGCCTAAAGTCGACATAAATAAAATAACATTACTAATATAATATTCCCCAATTAAGGGGTAATGAGCCAATATTAGGGCTTAACACAACCTGTACCTCAACATGTACCATCAACGGGTGCATCAACCATGCACCAAATATGCACCAATAATGCATCAAATACACATAAACTATAACTCATCAATATGTACCAAAATCATCAACTATGCACCTCATGTATGTGCCAACTCATCAACTACTTGTCTCAACCATGTACCTCAACCAAAAGACCTCATCAATTTCATCATCCAAATCTGATTTGTAACTATGTAATAGACATGGTGTATATGATCACATACTTGCAAACCTTCCTTAACTTTAACAACAAGAGACTAGCATTTTATAAAACTTTACTTTAGTCTCACATGACTAGTTTTGGATTAGTCAACAACCCTAACTTGAAATAATCATAACTATGTTCCCGTGATGAATAAATATCTAAAAATGGTACAAAATCTTCTTCAGTGACTTTCATGCAATTTCTCCATATTTCACTACTTGGAACCTCTCAGAAAAGAAGTTATAGAAAAAATGGCATACCTTGTTGAATTTTGGCTTATTCTAGAGAGTGAATTTGTAGAGAATGCCCCGCATAGAATATTTGTTGTATGGATTTGAAAATTGTACAAAGAATACTAAATATTGTACTCTAACCAATGTATTTGGTCTTATTGAATTTGGATCTGTTATGAATAATTTATGATGTTTTTACCCGAAACACCTGTTTTAGACTAGTTTCAGGACTAGCCACAAACCCTATTTTCCACAGAGTGTAACTCCAAAAATGAAATGACCCACAAGATGAAATTTGTATCATGACTACTTGGATATGCTTTATCAATGGCCTCCCAAATTCATGGTCTGAATCATTCTATAAAAAATGTTATTGCGAAAATGGTGAGATGACATGTAAATAACATACCTTAGAAAGCATCATCAAAATAATTTATCCTCCCTTGAATTTCAACCTTCTTTAGTTCACCTTCCCTCTGAAATTTGGCTCAGATATCCTTTGGTTACCTTAGTCACCTATAAATATTCAATATTCTCAAGTTTAATTAAAATGAGAGAGTCTTTCCTCTTATTTATACTTTTAGGTAGCTTCTTCAAGGGGTTACCTTTTAACCATCTTAACCCACTTTCCTTATTTTAGGGTTAACCCACTTCTAACCACTTGTCCAATTAGTAATTTCTACATTAAGTTTATTATTTAAATAATTTATTGTTTATTCACTTTGAATTATAGTACACTCATCACTTCACTTTATTATTTACCTTCTAAAATCTCTTAAACCACTTTGACTACTTTGACCTTTTGGGGCTTCTAGATGACTCATGAGGATTCTCCAACTTCACATGGCCATAAATATCTAACTGTGAGGAGTTATGTGACATTCCACATACCACCAGAAATGGAATGACATGTACTATACATATATAATATTATTACCTTCAAACATATCAAAACTCATACCATTATCCGTCAAACAAACTTGGGTCCATTACCCAAACCTTTCTCCAACTTCACATGGCCATAACTCTCTAACCGTGAGGAGTTATGTGACGTTTCACATACCACCGGAAATAGAATGACATGTACTATCCATGTAGAATAGTATTACCTACAAATATATCAAAAATCATACCATTATCCATCAAACAAACTTGGGTCCATTACCCAAACCTTTGTGCTACCATAATTCTCTACTGGACTTTCTTCAAGGGTTGACATCAATGACAACCAACCCAAATAATAAAAAATCTCCCCCTTTGGCATTGATGGAAACACTCTGATGCAATATTGAAGTCATATCACTCATTATCCCCCTGTGACCATCGTTCCCCCTGGAACCATTGTGCTCTTTCTCCAAGCATTTACCTTTGCATCTGATAAATCTCTCCCCCTTTGAAATCAATGGAAAAGGTATATTTCCATCCGGGGCTGCTCCCCCTAACTGAACTATCCTTGAGAATAATCCCCCTAACCGAACTCTTCTTGAAACTGATCTCCCAACCTAAACTTTCCTCTTTATGGTTCGTCCTCGTGTAAATCTAAGACATATAAGATAAGCATTCAAAAGCATTCATTTTGGAGTAGAAATTACTTTGAGTTTCTAACGAAGATACTCAAAGGATTCCCATGTAAGCGGTTTTGTAAATATGTCTGCCACCTATTATTTTGTGCCCACATATTCAACTCTGATGTTCTTCTCTGCAAATTGTTCCCGTAGAAAGTGATACTTGATTGGAATGTTCTTTATCTTGGAGTACATCACCGGGTTCTTTGAGATATTGATGGTGCTTATATTATCACAATAGATTGGAATGGGCTCATCATACTCAACCTATATATTTGTCATAGTTTTTTTCATCCACAGACCCTGTGTACAACATGTTGCTACTGCAATATACTCTGCCTCAACTATAGATAAGGATATCGATGATTGTTTCTTACTTATCCATGATACTAAACAATCACCCAAGTAGAACGTTGCTCCACTGGTGCTTCGTCAGTCATCAATGCAACCTGCCCAATATGCATCTGTGTAGGAAATAAGTGATAGATCCTTTCCTTTTGGATACCATAATCCAAACTCTTATGTTCCTTTGAGATATCTGAATATCCTCTTCACTACTAATACATGTGATTCCTTTGGTGCTTCTTGAAATCGTGCCACTTGTCCAACTGTATGCATTACATCTAATTTGGATATTGTCACTTATAGCAAGTTGCTAATCATCAACCTGTATTGCCTCTGGTCTATAGATTTTGAATCATCATCTTTGCTCAACTTGAAATTGGTTTTCATTGGAGTGGTAACTGGTTTGCAATCTTCCATTCCAAACCTCTTTATCATTTCTATGATATACTTAGTTTGAGAAATAAAAATTCCTTGGTTGTTTTGACGTATCTGAAGACCCAGAAAGAAGGATAGTTCTCTGAGTAATGACATTTCAAATTCATTATGCATATCCTTTGCAAATTTTTGGCTAACATGTCATCATTTCTTCCAAAAATAATATCATCAACATAAACTTCAATTAATAAAATACTATCCTGAGTTACCTTGATGTAGAGGTTGTTGTATGCACTTCCTTTTCTAAACCCTTTCATGTTGTAGATATTTATCCAGCCTAGAGTACCATGCTCTAGGAGCCTATTTTATACCATACAAGGCCTTCTTCAATTTACACACATAATTTGCGTTCTCTGTCAAATGAAATCCATCTGGTTTTTCAATGTAGACTTCTTCTTCAAGTTCCCCGTTCAGAAAAGTTGATTTCATGTCCATTTGATACACTTTAATATTCTTGGAGCATGCATAAGCTAGGAGTAATCGAATTGCTTCCATTTTGAAAACTGGACAAAATGTCTCTTCAAAGTCAATTCCTTCAACCTGTGTGTATCCTTTACATACCAATCTAGCTTTGTTCCTTGTAACCTGTCCATCTTCATTCAATTTATTTATAAATACCCACTTTGTTCCAATCACATTCGTATTATTTGGTCTTGGAACCAATTCCCAAGTGTCATTCTTCTCTATTTGATCCAATTCTTCATACATGGCCTTATTTCAAAATTCATCCTTGTTGGCCTCGTCAAAACTGTTTGGTTCAATTGTAGATGAGAGTGCTAGGTGTGTTTGTTTTGGTGAATGGATTCTTCTTCTAGTCTCAACTCCTACATCTTTGTTTCCGATAATCTAATCTGAAGGATGATTCTTTTGTACTCATTTTTTAGGTGTCTTTAGAGGCCTTGTTGAACTTTCTCTTCTACTTATGTCTGATCCTCTTCATCTTCCCCTTTTACTTCTTCTTTATCTTTTGTTTTTTCTTCGTAAAGTTGTTCCATTGATTCATTTTCTTCTTCCTTTAATTCTCGTCCACTTGTTTCATCAATTGTTGCATTGATGCTTTCTACAATTTTGTTCAACCCCATATTGTAACACTTGTATTCTTTTCCTTGTACTTGAGTAACCAACAAGTACTCCTTTATCCACACGAGAGTCGAAATTTCTCATTCTTCCATATTCTCTTTTGATGTAGCATTTGCTTCCAAATACTTTGAAGTGCTTCACATTTGTAAGTCTTCCTTTCCATAGCTCCTAGGGATTTTTGTCAGTGTTGTTTCTAAGCATTAATCTATTTTGAATGTGAACCGTTATATGCATTGCATGTGTCCAAAAGATATCTGTCAATTTGGAATCCATTAACATTGTTCGATCAATTTCTTGTATTGTCTTGTTCTTTCTTTCAACAACTCCATTCTATTGAGGTATCCTAGCAACATAGAATTATTTTTTTATGCCATGCATGTTGCAGTAGTCCATAAATTCCTTTGAAGTGAACTCTCCTCCATTATCATATCTCAAACATTTGATTTTTGAATCCATTTCATTTTCAACCATTTCCTTGTAGACCTTGAAGTTTTCAAAAGCTTTTGATTTATTCCCGAGAAAGAAAACTGCAGTCATTCTTGTATAATCATCAACTAATAACATAAAGTATTTCTCACATTTTAAACCCTTTGTTGTAGTTTGTCCAACTAGATCAGTATGCACAATTTCCAGTGTTCTTGTCGTTGAATATTATTTTGATTTAAACATGGTCTTTGTTTTCTTTCCTTGTTGAAAATGCTTGCATAAAGTGTTGGTTGGTTTCGTTATCCGGGGAATTTCTCTAATTGCTTCCTTTTTGATGACTTTGACAAGGTTATCAAAGTGTATGTGACCCATTCTTTTGTTCCATATCCAAATTTCATCTTCTTTTCCTAGACAACACTTTTCATTTCCAATTTCGCTTAGTACATATATGTTGCTTGAAGTTCTTGTAGTTGTTGCAATCAATTTTCCTAAACCTTATTTTCTTATCTCGCACTTTTCTAAATAAAAAGTAACTTTATGACCTTGGTCACACATTTGACTCACACTTATAAGATTATGTTTCATATATTCTACTAGTAGAACATTTTTTTCCTTGGTATTCTTGTTTCCAATTCTAACTGTGCCTTTTCCAATGATTTTAGTTGAATCACCATTTTCAAAGGATACTGGTCCATCTATTTCCTTTCTTAATGTAAGAAACTTGTCTTTATCACCTGTCATGTGTTTTGAACAACCATTGTCAACATACCAACCACTTTTCTTTTGCTTAGCTTGTAGAGAGAGTGTGCATTCTTCATTGCTATATTGATTCTGCTTTCTTATCCATGTTCTCTTCTAAGGTTCATGTTTGTGATTGTTGTTGTTTTGTTGTGGTTCTCTATGAGGAATTGTCATTCTGCAATATTTGGCCATGTGTTCAAAGTTTTTGCACTTGTAGCATTCCACTGCAGTGCTCAATGATTCAAACATGTTGTAACTTCTTCTCTGTGTTTCACTAGGCCTTCTTGGATAACCCCTTTGTGTATGACTTTCAAAGTTGTTTATGTTCCTGCTGTTAGCTCTGTAATTCATAGCTTTATGTCCAAAATTATTACATGCATAACATAAACAAAAAAATATAGTTTGATACCTGGGAGTTGAAATTATTTTGAAAAGAGTTGCTCTTATGAATCCTACTTCTTCCTAATGCCTATCTGTCGGTTGTTGATTCTGAAATATGAATCTTCTTGGTGGAGGAGTGTCCCTATAATATTCCTTGTATATATTCCTATCCCCTTTGATTGTTTTTGCATAGATTTTTGGATATGTTTCTTGCTCTATTGTTTTTGAGCTTGATCCTTTTTCTGTCTAATTTTATCCAAGTTCGGACTTGTCATGATGAGGTTTTTGACTTCTGATAATGTCATCCAAAACTTTTGAGTTGTTCTGCATATTTTTATTTTGAAGATCCTTTCTTAATGTGACAATCGTTGCTTCCAAATTTCCAATGATCATGTCTCCTTCTTCTAGTTGTTTTTTGAGTGCTTCTTCAATTCTTTTATCTTCTTCTATTTAAACCTTCAAATTTGTGATCATTTGTTCTAGTTCCTGAGTGTCTTCTTTCTTGTCTAGTTCCGCTTGTAGATTCTTGTTTTTCTTATTTTATCTTCTTATAACTTCTATGGCACACAATAATTCTTCTCGGTAATCAAATTTTGCCTCTTCATATTCTTCTTCAGTGACTTCTTTGTCATAGTCTTCTACTTCCATGAATAGAACTCTTTCTATCTCATTGTCACTGACTTCATCTTCATCTGACGATGAGATGTCTTATTTGGTGCATAAGCTTTTCTTGAAAAATTTCTTTGTGGTTCTTTTGCCTTTATATGTGTGTTTTCTATTTAAGTAATCATCATCATTCCTCTTATTTTTCTTATGAGGACATTTGTTAGAAAAATGACCAATACCATCACAATTAAAACAAATCAAAGGAAACTTACCTTTATATCTATCATTGGTTCCCTTTTTCAATCTTTTGACAAAGTTGGCCATTTCTTCATCATCTTCTAAGATGTCAATGTTGTTGCTATGTTCTTTTTCCTTTTGCTTTCCCTTTTTCTTTGACATTTTGGATGCTTTGAAAGTTGCTTCTTTTATATCTGGATTTTCCTGTTCATTTCTCATTTCATATGCTGTGAATATTCCATGTAGTTCGTCCATGCTTATTGAGTTTATATATTTTCTTTCTTCTAGTGTCGATATCTTAGGATCAAATCTCATAAGGAGATATCTTAGTACCTTTTGAACAATTACAGATTCTCTAATTTCTTCTCCCAATCCTATGATTGCACTTACTATTTCATCGACTCGTGAAAAGTAAGTTGCAATATTCTCATCTTCCTTCATCATTAATTGTTCGAACTGACCTCTGTAAGTTTGAAGCTTTGTTGCTTTTAATTTTAAATCTCCTTCATAAATATTTTGAAGCTTGTCCCAAATATCTTTAGCAGATTTACAATGTATAAATTTGATGTAAATTGATTCACAAAGACCATTCAGAAGTGAATTTGTGGCTTTGGAATTATTTTGAATGAGTTTTATTGCTCTTTCATTTGTCAGCGGAACTATTGGTTCTTTGTATCCATCTACAACTGATTGCCAAATTTCAAATCCCTGTGCATGTATATATGTTTGCATCATTCTTCTCCAAAATTCATACTTATGTCCATCAAACTGTGGTATTCCATTTTTATACATGTTGTTTCTCTCCATGATCTACCTTTCAGTGGTTAAACTGATTTCTGAAGGAACCTACTCTGATACCAATTGTTGGATTACTGAGAGGGGGGTGAATCAGTAGTAGAGAAATTCAATCCTTTTCTAACCACAATATGCAAGTATTATATCAATGTAGCATTATCATCCAATAAAAAATGACCAATCATACACATACACAGTACACCAGTGTTTTTACGTGGAAACCCAAAGCGAGAGAAAACCATGGAATGTTTTTTCTTATATGTCTTTAAGAATTACATTCATTGGAAGCACCAACTTCCTTTGTTTTCCAACTGCAACTAGAAGGAGGCTCCAACCCCCTAGTTTCTCAGGCTACAACTTGAAGGAAGATCCAACTCCTCAATTCTCTGACTACAACCAGAAGGAGGCTATAACCCCCTATGTTCTTCAGATACAACCGAAAGGTGGCTACAACCCCCTGTCCTTGCCCCATACAATCGCCCTGAAATAAAAGTAGAATGATGGAACCAATGTCACACTATCACTATGAGATATATTGTTGTAAACTTGTACCAATCAACATGTAATCAACCTGTACCATAAACAAGTGCATCAACCATGCACTAACATGTACCTCAACCTATAATCAACCTATACCATCAACAAAATCATCAACCATGCACCAACCTGTACCAAACAACCTGTAATCAGCCTGTACCATAAACAAGTGCATCAACCATGCACCAACCTGTACCAAAAAACCTATAATCAGCTTGTACCATAAACAAGTGCATAAACCATGCACCAACTTCTGCCTCAACCTATAATCATCATGTACCATAAACAAGTGCATCAACCATGCACCAACCTTTACCTCAACATGTACCATCAACGAGTGCATCAACCATGCACCAAATGTGTACCAATAATGCATCAAATACACATAAACTATAACTCATCAATATGTACCAACATCATCAACTATACACCTCATGTATGTGCCAACTCATCAACTACTTGTCTCAACCATGTACCTCAACCAAAATCCCTCATCAATTTTATCATCAAAATATGATTTGTAACTCTGTAATAGACCTAGTGTATATGATCACATACCTGCAAACCTTCCTTAACTTTAACAACAAGAGACTAGCATTTTATCAAACTTTACTTTAGTCTCACATGACTAGTTTTGTATTAGTCAACAACCCTAACTTGCAATAATCACAACTATGTACTTGTAATGAATAAAGATCTGAAAATGGTACAAAATGTTCTTCAATGTATTTTATGCAATTCCTCCAAATTTCACTACTTGGAATCTCTCAGAAAAGGAGTTATATAAAAAATGGCATACCTTGTTGAATTCTGGCTTATTCTAGAGAGCGAACTTGTAGAGAATTCCCCGCACAGAATATTTTTTGTATGGGTCTTAAAATTGTACATAGAATACTAAAAATTGTACTCTAACCAATTCATTTGGTCTTACTAAATTTGGATATGTTATGAAGAAGTTATGACGTTTTTACCTTAAACACTTGTTTTAGACTAGTTTCGGGACTAGCCACAAACCCTATTTTCCACGGCGTGTAACTCTAAAAATACAACGACCCACGAGCTGAAATTTGTATCACATCTACTTGGATATGTTTTGTCAATGGCCTCCCAATTTCACAGTCTGAACTATTCTAGAAATTTTTTTATTGTGAAAATGGTGAGATGGCCTCCCTTGAATTTTGGCCTTCTTTACTTCACCTTCCCTCTGAAATCCAGCTCAAATATCCTTTGGTTACCTCAGTAACCTATAGATATTCAATATGATAAAGTGTAATTAAAATGAGAGAGTCTTGCCTCTTATTTATACTTTCATGTAGCTTCCTCAAGGGGTTAACTTTTAACCATCTTAACCCACTTTCCTTATTTCATGGTTAACCCACTTTTAACCACTTGTCCAATTAGTAATTTCTCCATTAACTTTATTATTTAAATAATTTATTTTGTAGTCACTTTGACTTATAGTACACTCATCACTTCACTTTATTATTTACCTTCTAAAATCTCTTAAACCACTTTGACTACTTTGACCTTTTGGGGCTTCTAGATGACTTGTGAGGGTTCTCCAACTTCACATGGCCATAACTCTCTAACCATGAGGAGTTATGTGACATTCCACATACCACCGAAAATGGAATGACATTTAATATCCATATATAATATTATTACCTACAAATATATCAAAACTCATACCATTATCCATCAAACAAACTTGGGTCCATTACCCAAACCTTTCTCCAACTTCACATGGCCATAACTCTTTAATCGTGAGGAGTTATGTAACGTTCCACATACCACCGGAAATGGAATGACATGTTGTATCCATATGAAATAGTATTACCTGAAAATATATCAAAACTCGTACCATTATCCATCAAACAAACTTGGTTCCATTACCCAAACCTTTGTGCTACCAGATTTCTTCAAGGGTTGACATCAATGACAACCAACCAAAATAATCAACAGATGATGAGTTGCATACATTGACAAGATCATGTCATCAATAATTATGTCATATTCAAAGAGATCACGGATTTCTTTGAGTGGAATATATTTGGTTTTTCATTCTATCTTTAAGCATGATAAATCCACTGTGATTTTGTTGATGTCAAAGTCTCTCCACCAATACAATACCCAAACATGATATAATCCCATCATATTATATATACACTTCTAAATTTCAATAATGTGAAATGTGTCTTATTCATATTTTCTTTCCTGAGAAAATTCCACTATGCCTTTTTGTATTCACTGTAATTCATGTATGTTCCAAAGAACTTTTGTGTGGGATCTTGACCTGGCCAAAGGGCATAGGAGCAGGGTCTGTCAAGTGAAAAATATTGATGAAATAATCTTGTATTATTATTAAACTGTCACCAAATCAATTTTATATCTCTAAAGGTGTAGCATAAAGTTAAAGTAGCATCAGCTGCAGCTCTGGTCGATCTATCATAAAGCATGTCTGGAATGTTTCCAGTATAAAATGGGATTCTTCTGAGTTCTGGAACATAATTTGGTTGCAAATTCATATTGAGAACTTCAGTTCTTCTGATTTTCCATGTAGGTTTCTATAATTGAGCATATACTTCCCAATCTTCATTGTCTGGGATATTCCTTATTTGTTCACCTCCATTTTTCCATTCAGTAACAATGACCAGAAAATGTGTTTCTGCATTTTATTTTGCCCGTTTTGTAACCACATTCGCTTGTCCTCACTCGCTTGTTCTCCCGCTCAATTGCACACGCTCACTTGAAGGTTTTCTCTATTGAGAAAATCAGGTATAGAATTTTCAGAGCCTTTGATATGTTCAATATCAAAATTAAAATTTGAAAATAGAGCTTGCCATATTGCAATTTTTTTTTCACTTTCTTTAGTGATTTTCTTATGTAACACCTTTTTCATTGCAGCAACATCAGTTCTGAGCAGAAATATTTTATTGATGAGATAGATTTCAAACTTATTGATTGCATTGAGGGTTGCCTTTATTTATTTGTCAATTTTTACATAGTTCTTTTTGTTGTCAAGCCAAGTACCTGAAGCAAGTTGTATGATTTCTTCAAGTGGCTTTGATCTGCCTGACTTAACTTGTTTGAGAACTACTCCCCATCCTTGGTCACTGGCATCAGACTCAACAATTTTAAAGAGTTCATCACTTGCAACATGCAGTATTGGAAAGTTCATGACTTTAGATTTTATCTTTCTCACTGCCTCAATGTGTGCTTCAATCCAAGGCACAGGATCCTTTTTGAGCTTGTCATTCATAATGTTTCTATCTGTATAAAAATATTTATAAAAATGATTGGCATAGTTCAATATTCCTAGAAAGTGTTGGAGTTGGGTCTTGTTAGTTATTTTGTCTGGAAATTTTTCTGCAAATTCCACTGCGTGGGTCTAGAGAGCAATTTGGCCATTTGAAATTATGTGACCCAGAAAGTTGACAGAGGTTTTAAAGAGCTCCATTTCATTTATATAAAGAAATAGACTAGACTGTTTGATGACCTTTAAAAACATATCCAAATGCTTGAAATGATGGTCTATCGAATCTGAGAAGACTAATATATCATTTATGTAGACAATTAGCCAGTCAAAATATGCCTTTAAAGTATCATCCATAACCCTTTGAAATTTTTCTGGAGCATTCTTAAGGCCGAAGGGCATAACATTCCATTCATAGTGACCTGCAAGAACACTAAATGTAGTTTTGAATTTGTCTCCCTCCTTTATAGCCACTTTCCAAAATCCAAATTTTAAATCAAAATTTGAGAATATCTTTTCATTTGCTATTCTATTGACCAGACTGTATTTGTGGGTTATAGGATAAGTATCATCGGCTAGGACTGAATTCAAAGGAGTGTATTTTACCACCAATCTTGGGACTCCTCAAATATGCTCAGAATGTTTATTAACATAGAATCCATAGCAATTCCATGGGCTAATGGATTCTCTAATCAATCCCTATGTCATGAGTATGCAACTCATCATCTCCAATGGATTGTAAAAATGAGAATATCTGCACAATCATTCCAAGGATGAACCATCATAGTACGCAAGCTTTATTCAAAAGATTGGGAAACTGATGGAGGCTATTCCCAAAAATATAATATCGGGATGTTTTGTGATCATGACTAATATCTTCTTTGTATGATTTTATTTTCATGAAAATCCTTATAACTTGAAGAACTTATCCGAAGTTTGGTGCAGTTTGACCCACATTCTAAGGAATATATTGGAAAGAAAATCATTTACGGAAAATATTGCTAGTTTGTACTAAAAGAGTTTGTCGGCCATTTAGGACGATTCTTTCATGTTTCGTCAATCTGAAGTCTAGATAAAGTCTATAAATAAATATCGAGGGCACTCATTTGAGGCATTGAATCTTAGAGTCTTGGTTAGTCTTTGTCTTCTGAGCTCCCTCCTGTCTGAGATCTAAGTCTTTTGTCGTGAGTTTGATAGTCTGTGCAAGAACTACTCCACTGGGAGCTTGTGAACTAAAGTGGCATAACTCAAAAGTTTGTTTGAATATTTTTCTAGTAGCACCAAAAGCCGAAGGTGTTACACATGATTTTGGTCATCTTGGTGATTTATTGACAATAGTGTACTCAATCTCCCAACAAGAACTTTCTCCTGAGAAAAGTGGCATTTATCTCCTTCCAAAAAACATATTTTCAAAGTGAGTTCGCAGGCTACATATGGCCTAGGGTGTGAGAATGACCCATTCTCGCAGGCCACCTTCATATAGGGTGAGAACTTCTCGCAGGTTTCTATATACACATCTTGCAAACTTGTTTTTAAGCTTGGAAAAGAGAAGAAGTCTCGAGGGTTCTAGAAGGGAATCTTCTAGAAAATGGGTTGGCATTCATATGGTTGTCATTTTACTGGCTTCTCTGATTTGGTGGGATCATTCTCATCCATGTAACCATCTCACCCTTTCCTATATATTGAAAGGATTCTCATGGAAAAGGTTAAGCAAGATTAATTGAAGAATTGGTGAAGGAATTGTGTGAAGAACCCTGCTTGAACAGAAGCTTGGAGACTCTAGTAGGTCTATCAAGAGGAATTGGATCTTCTTCATGCAAGGACAGAGAAAATGTGTGTGTTGGAACCAAGAGTCACCAAAAGGAGGCTTGTGACATCAAGGCGATCAATTTGTATCTTCCACTTTCAACTAATATGATACAGCGGCATGTCCCTTTCCCATAAAGTCACTCTTACTTTATTGTGTAATTCCTTGATCATACGCATAACTTGACGATTGAATACATTTTTCTATCTTCACTTTGGTTGATTTGCATTGTCTTGGTCTTGACCTCACAAGAGCACCAGAGTGAAGCAGGAGCAACAAAGACCTAAGGAAGCGATACAAAGGTATGTCACTTGTTCCTCCTTACTAGCTAATTCAATGGTCATAACTTAGGGAAAGAGTCACGTCATGTCATGTTTTGTTCTATATACAGGTGGATCTAGGGAGATATGTTAGTGTCTGCACCTATCGATTAGTCCGATAACAGAATTGGCAACCATACTGGGGATGCAACCCATTTTTTAGTGGTTTTTAGTGTTTTTCCTTGGCCATTTTCTCTTGCCTTACCTTTCTTCGTTTCTATCAATCTCTGAGTCTTCAGGACACCCTGACAGACTCTCTTGGTCTAGAAGTCCCTTCAAATTTTTTGTCTTTTTCCAAAATTTTGCCTAGTTTAAGGCCTTCTCGCACTGAACCCCTTAGTGGCCTGCGAGAACCCCTTGTGTTCGCACCCTGCCTTTCAGTCCAGTGCGAGATTCTCACACTCTACTTGAAGCCAGCCTGCGAGAATGCTCCATTATCTCACTGTACATTACTGATGGCCTGTGAACCCTTTTTTAAATTTTTTGGATTTAAGGTTTTTGCATGCTCAGATGCCCAGATCTGTATAGGTGTCTGAAAAGAACTTCTTGGACCACTGGTTGATTGTTTCTTGACTTCGGATTTTGTGCATGATCAGTCTTCGGAAATCAAAGGCTCTTCTTGTCCATCTTTTTCTCAACTCTCATCTCTTGACTTTTCTTAGCAAGGATATTATCTCTGATCCTGGAATCAGAGTACTTGTTTGGTTAGGAGCTGGTGATCGGTTTGAAAGTTGGGATTGTTTGTCTTTCTCATTTGCTCATTATTTGGAAAATCATTGTTCTCATGCAATTGAAAAGACTAGTCTTGTCTGCTTGTCATTTTTGTCTCCATTGAAAGATTGGTTTGGATTTTGTTTATTGCTTATTCGTTAGTTATTGGTTTTCCTTACTTTCACCACCATGGTGTGGTTATTTTTGAAAAGTTAAAAACATTTTTATTTTTAAAATCATTTTCATTTTGAAAATATTGGAAATCAATTGTTGAAATAGAACAAATAGAGAATTGTCATTGTCACGTGATTCGTTGAAGATTGCATTTTAAAGAATATTGCATATCGTAGTTCAAGATTGTTCCAGAAAATTTCTCTTTCCCTCCTGTACATAGGATTCATCGAACGGAAATTGATATCTTTCATTCCTATCTTTGCATTGTTGGGTCAGAGTCTCACACAACATCAGTTTCATCTCCATTTCCTTTGAGTAACAACAACCCTTAATAATATTGTGAAATTTTAAAATTTAACTAGTAACTCTTTTCTAGGACTCTATTACACCAACAATTAGCTAGGCTAGAGATTTGGAATAGACAGAGAGATACACTCTCCAAAGCACAAAACACACAATATCATCTTGTGTTAAGGAGTGTCAAATTTCATTTACAACATTTTGTCCTGGGAATCCCTTCTCACACAAGGGTCAAACCTGAGGTCGCATTGATATTGACAGAGTTACTCACCCAACTTCATTGATATCAGTGTAGAGATTGCATGTATTACGGGGGTCACTTGGAGGTATACCCACAATGATGAGTGGAAGCCTCTCGAGTTTATTTTGGGCTAGATACCCTACCCTTTCATGTGGATCGGACTGTCGACTATCCCCCCAGGATTTATTGTTGTCGATGGTAACCTTAGTGGCCTATCTTCTTAGGGTCTTACACAAGGTGACTTTGAAGGGGAAAGTCTTCACGGTACCTAGAATCGATGTTGGCCAAACTCACTCAGGCTCCTTGGAGGGTATACCCACGATTATGTGTGGGAGCTTGCACCAGGGTGTAAGTCCGTTAAGCAGGTCATTAGCGTAACTTTTCCACCCTAGCCTAGCCCCTTCTCGTCTCGTTGTTGCGACGTTGGATTTCATCACCAACTAGTGACTTCGGAATTAGAAGGTCTTGTTTGCTTGGTATTGTTTCCTAGATTCTGTTTACTAGCGCATGTTGGTTGTTTACCCAAGTTGACCACAAGATTTTCTTCGTAAGCTTGTAACTCGTTCACAATAGACCCTCCACGTCGTTCACGTAGAATGCAGGGCTTACCTCCAGAAAATCTGGAAGGTTCTCAACCCCTGCCTACAAGCTCACTAGAGGGATCTCCTCAACAGAGTGAAGCGCAAGACGTAACCACCCCACAAGTGAAAAGAACTGACTCTCTAGAACAGTTCTAAATTACCAATTCTCGAAAGGACTTTCGACTTCACCCCGATTCTGAGAGACGTATTATGCGAGTGAATTCTTCCGGAGACTTAGTTGTTTTGTCTTCTGGATCACCGACTGGACCTTTTCTAGGACCTGAGGGCCAAGATCCTTTTTGGTCTACTGGCATTTTTAGATGGGATCTCTTTGGCTCAGGAGCAGGTGTTGAAATCACTGTCTCACCTGCATTCCCCGAAACCTCTGACCTAGATGCAATACCTTTTACTACTACTTATTATTTTCCATGTACAGAAGCTCCGCGATCTGACCACATCTTGACCCTCCCTTTAGAAATGGTCCATTACACAGATACTATGAGTATTCACACCAGGATTATAGCGGCTAGTCAAGCCCCCATTGGCACACCGCTCTCACCTAGTGTCACCCCGACGCTTCCACTCGGATATCGTGCGTTGAATGCTTCTATTCCCACTCCTACACAAACCCCATCCGGAACTCCTAGTGGTCCCTCTTCTTCTAGGCACTCTCCTCCTGGCTTCATTCCGACACTTCCTCAACCCCCTTTCGGAGAAACTTTTTCATTCTCTAACAGTGGAACTAATCCTAGTGGCACCATTCCTTCATTCACACCAAATTACCATATTCTTGTTGGTGGACAATTTCACCAAGGAGGTTTGACTCAATTCCTCCTTGTAGGGAAAATTCCTATTGGAACACAAATCCCAATTGGAACACAACCCCTAATTGGAACTCAACCCCCGATTGGAGGACAACCCCCACTGACCCCACCCTACAGACAAAACATACCTCCATCCTTGGCCCAGTATTGGAACCCTCTGATCCAACATAATCCTCAATCGACTGGGGGGAAACAGCTTCCAGCTACATCTGTTATACCCCCTAGTATAGGCCAACCATATCCAGGTACGTCCAATCATATTTGGGGCTCGAATGCTCAAACTCACGTCCCTGTTCAAGGATATAATCCCATGAGCTACTTTCCTCTACAACAACCATCGAATCTGCCTGGGTCTTCGCATTATATGTAGACTGGTTATGGTCCCACTGGTTTTCCAATGGGACTCCCTCCCCAAAGCCACTAGTACTCGCATGTGAATAGACAGTTACCCTTCTTGGCCACTTTGGACCTCCCAGATCTGTCAAGGATTTTAAATGATCCAATCCGTCACTCTCCCCAATGGCCCGCTATACCAGCCAAGTTACCATCTGACATCCCTAAATTCGATGGCAGAGTGGGAGAGGACCCGAACAATCACGTCATGGCTTTTCACCTCTGGTGCTCATCCAACTCCTTGATGGATGACTCTATTTGTTTACGTCTTTTTCAAATAACTCTCACAAGTTCTGCCACGAAGTGGTATATAGAATTACCATGGGGTTTCTTCGCCGACTTCAACACCCTAGCTATGGATTTCCTCATGCACTACCATTTACCGATCCGTTATGAAATGGGGACCGAGATTTTGAGTTATTTCAAACAAAACAAATCCACTCATATATCTGATCTCATTCATGAGTGGCGATGGAGATGACGTCTCATCAAACTTGAACTTCCCGATTAGTTGCTGGCAGAGTGGTTCACAAAATCATTTGTGAATGACATCATTCGTGACAATGCCATGGGTGGAGTTTTCATGGAAGAACAGGCCATAATCCGTGTTCAATACCTTGACCTTGTTTACTCACAAATGGGTACTCTTTACTACTTACTCCCTGATGCACCTCGTCCTTCCACTTATGCCACTTCAACTACTCCAACTACTTCTCATGTAGTCGACGGTGTGATTGGAACTTTCCATGCCCAACCACATTTCGCCTCAAGAAACAATCCCAAACCCACTTCTTCTAATGTTCAAAATGCTTCGTCTCCTACCCCTCCCACCGGTAAGAATTCTGAGGTAAATGCAGTTCAATCTACCCCAGCTGGTAAAAAAAAATGCATAAAGGGAAAGGGTAAGAATAAGGAGGACAAAAATACTTCGCAAGCAGAGAAAACCAAAACTCCACCTGTTGACGATAGGGATAAGTGCAAACCCTGATACCATTGTCTTATCTGTGGTGATGATCACTACACAAAAGATTGTCCACGACGCGCCGAGGTTACTAAGTTCCTTCAAGGGGCCCCGAAACCACCCACTCCGGTCATTTTGTCCCAACCCTTCCCCTCTCAACAACAGGCCCAATTGGTCATTCATGACCAACCTTCCCCTTCTACTACGTCCTATGTATTCATGTGTACTGGCGATTCAAAGAAGAATGACATCGCACTCACCACTCGAGCCAAAGATTATTCTCCCTCTAAAGAGAAGGTTGATGATATACCTCCTTCATTGGTCCAACCCTCTCCCGTGACTCCACCTACCAATGGTCCTCTTCATCTCGAACGACTGAGCCTTGACACAATTCTTATCCCCACTCCAAAGGGCGTTGTTTGGAAATCAACTTTCAATCCTCATGCTCGTGCTGCCCAGAACTACAACATTGTTGAAGATCTGGCCCAAGCACCTTCCGCGATGTCAGCCCTCGAAGTCCTTCAAAGTTGTCCCACACAATGGAAGGAACTGTTGAAAGCTATCGGTGGAATCGACCCGACAAACATGAATTTAATAATTTTTGACCTGGAAGATCACATTCCAAGGTTACCCCCTCAACTCGCGTTCCAAATCCAAGTGATTGTCTCCGACAAAAACATTTGCAGAACCGTTATCGATGTGGGTGCCTCGACGTGTGTCATGTATGTTACCTGCTGGAAATCCATCGGCTCTCCCTCTTTGACTGAATCCCATAACACACTCAAAGCCTTCAATGGCTCCGGTTTTAAGCCTTATGGTGTCCTTCCTTCATTTCCAATCATGCTAGAAGGAAAAACGGTCCAAGTCGAAGTGGAATTCTTTGATGCTCCTCTCGATTATAATCTTCTGCTTGGTCGTAGCTGGATTGATTCCATGTGCATAGTTGTGTCGACTCTTTTTTGTGTTGTACGTTTCCCACATCAAGGAAAGGTAATCACCGTCGACCAATTATCCTTCTTTAACTCGAATACGCGTACTGGAAACATATCGTTCATCGCTAAAACCCCACCGGGTTACGAGAATGTCGGTGTTGGTCTTCTCAAAGACTCTTCGTTAATGGGTACCTTCCCCATTCCACCACCTGATGTTCCACACTCGTCTGTCGCTTCAATCAACATGATCTCCACCTCGATTCACGAAACCCCTGCGTCTCACAACCCATGAATGGTACTTGACCCCGATGATCATCTTCGTTACGATGACGCAATTCCTTTGAATCCGGTCAAATCTGCCTATCAGGCCATTCAATCAGCAACCCCTTATACCCCCTCTCTTGGTGAGTTATCTCCAGATCATTTCCGCATCATTTTTCCCACGGATGAGATGATTATGTCTATCATGGAAGACACCCCTTGGAACGATGGGCATCACCATTCCATCCTCTTCCTGGAACAACACACCATCGAGAGCTACCAACGGATCTCGACCCCATCGACCATTGTCATCATTTCGACCGTTCCCGAGTCTACACACGATGTGTTTTCCGAAGGGAACTTAAGCAATATCTCACCCACTATTCCCCTTGACATATCCATCAAACCTGGAATTGTCGAAAATGTGAATATCGGAGCTTCGTGTTCCCCTGGTGAAATCGTCACCTACAAGTCACTTTTCAAAGAATTTCGTGACATCTTCGCCTGGAGCTATGAATAAATGCCAGGTATCGACCTCGACATTATGATACATGAGATCAAGACATACCCAGACGCTAAACCCATTCGGAAATTCCTTCATCCAGTTCACCCACGTAAAGCGACCACTATTAAGCTTGAAGTCAAGAAAATTCTCAAATTCGGCTTTATTGACCTGGTGGTCCTCACTGACTGGGCTTCCAATCTTGTCCCGATTGACAAGAAACAAGGCACAATATGCGTATACGTTGATTATAGGCATATTAAAAAAGCTTGTCCTAAAGACAACTTTCCTACCCCCTTCATTGATCAAATTGTCGACGATTGCCCCGGAAGAAAAATCTTCTCTCTAATGGATGGTTTCTATGGATATAATCAAATCAATATTGTTCCTAAGGATCAACACAAAACTGATTTTATTTGTCCTTGGGGCACTTTCGCCTATCGAAAACTTCCTTTCGGTCTAAAGAACGCTAGCGCAACTTTTCAGCGCGCTATGTCTTATGCCTTCCATGATATCAAGCACATCGTCCAGCCATATCTTGATGACTTACCCACTCATTCCATGCATCGGGTTGATCATCCACTCCACCTCCGAGCCATTTTCCTTCGTTGTCAGTTTTACCATATACGCTTGAATCCTCACAAATGCGTTTTCTGCGTAGAATCTGGCCGACTTCTAGGATTTATTGTTTCACATCATGGGATCAGGGTAGATCCTTTAAAGGTCGAGGTGATTCTCAATCTCCCTCCTCCTTCTACACTTTTCCAGTTACAAAGTTTGCAAGGGAAAGCAAACTTTCTTCGTCGTTTCATCCTGAACTACGCCGAGATAACTCTTGGATTTACACGACTACTCAAAAATGGGTTTGAGTTCATATGGGATACCATTGCAAACAAAGCCTTCGAAGATTTAAAATTATCCCTGACATGTGCTTTGCTTCTCTTCCCCCCCCCCCGATTACAGTCGTGATTATTTCCTCTACCTCGCAGCCTCGGATTACACCATCACTATGGTTCTCGTCCAAGAGGATGATTCTCATGACGAACATGTTATCTATTACTTGAGTCGAAGTCTAACGCCTACTGAAACCAAGTATTTACATGTTGAAAAACTGGCCTTGGCAGCCGTCCAAGTGGTTCAACGCTTCCGACACTATATCCTCTCTTGCAAGACTATGGTGATTTCTAACTGCCACCCTATGCAACACATTCTCACACATCAATTGCTAGGGGGAAAATACTCCAAATGGATCGTGATACTCTAGGAGTTTGACTTGGAATTCGAACGAGCTAAGTCCAAGAAGTCCTTAGTGTTTATCGAGTTGATATGCGACTTTCCCTACTCTGAAACGGAAAATGTAGCAGCTGATTCATTACCTGATGAATCCCTTTTCCTAATTAGTTTTGATGATCTTTGGTACAGAGATATCATCATATATCTCCAAACCCAGACTTTCCAGCCCAATTTTTCCAGTACTGATCGGCGTCGAATACACTACCAAGCCCTTCAATATATTATCCTCGGGGATACTCTTTATTGTCGTGGGATTGACTCAGTTTTTCAACGTTGCCTCACATTCGACGAAGCCGAGAAAGCCTTAAATGAATTCCATTCTAGAGCCTGTGGTGGTCATATGTCCAGGTATGCTACTACCCAAAAGATCTTACGAGCAGGGTATTTTTGGCCTTCTTTATTTAACGATTGCATAATCGTCGTCCAAAAATGCCACGCTTGCCAGACCTATAATCATAATATACGGTCACATCCCTCTCCTCTTCACCCTATGGTCTCCATTGGTCCCTTTGCGAAATGGGGCATCGATTTCATGACATGTCACCCCCACTCGGTCGGGGGGCATGGATACATTATTATAGCCATAGATTATTTTACGAAATGGGCTGAGGCGATGTTGACATTTGAAAATACTGGAAAGACCATAGCATTATTCATTTTCAATCACATCATAGCTCATTTTGGTGTTCCTCAGGCTATCGTCGCTGATCACGGTAGCCACATTAGAAACTTTATGATGTCTGAACTCACTGAAAAGCTGGGTCTTCGCCATGAAAACTCAACACCCTATTACCCACAATCCAATGGCCAAGTCGAAGTGATTAATAAAGTTCTCATAACCATGCTTCGACGAATGATATGGATTCACAAAACAAGTTGCCACACAATGTTGTTTTCAGCATTGTGGGCTTACCAGACGTCCGTTAAGTCTGCTACTGGGTTTACACCTTTCCGGTTAGTCTATGGTCTAGAAGCCATCCTTCCGATTGAATGTGAGATACCCTCCTTAAAACTAGCCGTGGAACTCCTACCAAAAACTTCTGTCGAGGAAGAATGTCTATTGTATCTCATGCGATTAGACAAAACTCGACGTGATGCTACCCTAGTCATAGAAGACCAGAAGAAACGTGTCAAGGCTCAATACGACAAACATGTCAAGCCTCGCATTTTCTCCGAAGGAGATCTGGTTCTCCTCTATGAACAAGATCGAGACATGCTAGGGGTTGGAAAATTTGAAGCCATGTGGTGAGGTCCTTATATCGTTAGATGAGTTTTGGAGAAAGGAGATTATGAGTTAATAGACTACGACGGTATCCCTTTGAGTGAACCCATAAATGGGTTGTAATTAAAGAAGTACTATGCATAAGATCACCTGTGCATGAGTACTTGTATTTTTATTGTATCATACTTCTTGTGTGTTACTGTAGTATGCTTTTTTCGTTATCTGGTCTCTACCCTTATGTGACGTTGTGTTTGATTTCTAGATTTTGGAGTCTTTGCTACCCCACATTGGCTTCGTTGATGGCGCTAGCCGTAGTACTCAGAACCTTGCTTCTGTTGCGTGGGCAATTTACGCCCCTACAAATGAACTTATCACTCTACGAGGTGTGTGCCTCGATCGTGCGACCAAAAATATTGCAAAGTATAGCATCGTTATCGAATTATTGATTGATTCTATCTCGCTCGGTATCTGTCGCTTGGTCGTGTGACTCGATTCGCATCTCATAGTACTACAGTTAATTAATGTCTATGCTATTCGAAGTCCTACTTTGTTATGGGTATATTTGTGAATTCCCCTCTTGGAACGTTATTTTGATTATATTGAGTATCAACATATTACTAGATGTCTAAATACATTAACTGATGCATTAGCTAACTATGTATTAGACATAAATTTGGGTCATTTATAAATCAATCACATCACAAGTATCACACAACACAAGATAAGTCGGTAGAAGTCGTATGCATATATAACGATCAAAAACATTTTTTACAAAAACGTTCTGTCCAAGGACCAAAATTTCAAAATCTGAAGCTCATAGCTTCTACAAAGTGACATCATGGATGAAGTTCACGGTAACACACTACTACCTGGGAAACCCTACGAAGCAGTCGACCAACAGACTCTGACACCCCTACCGTATGACGTTGATAACGTCGCAGAACCTCTAATTTTTGTTCCATTTCCTCATAATCTTCAGTGTCCCATCGTGGCATTGGAGCCACCTCTCCTCATTGTTGAATAGAAGAAGTACCTGGAGGTCGATAAGGCCCCACGTCTGTGTCATCAAAAAATATTTTTTGTAATTAGACCTTGGACGAACATAAAAACATTTGCATATGATAAAATTCACAAAAACATTTAAAAAGTAAAAAATGTGTACTTCTTACCAAGATCCCCCCACTGAGCACCCTCGGGCAGAGCCAAGTCTGGATCCCCTCGGAATTCCAACCCAACATAGGCATAATCATCAACCATCAACATCTGTGGTTGCAGCCAGTCAAAGAAGGAATCATTGTATTTGATGATTGGTCCAGCTACATGTCGGGCCATGAGGTTACACCACCTTAGCATCCTCGAATCCTCTGGAGCCGGTAAACCCCACTCAACCTGCAACCTCAGCAAGGGAACCCTCTCAAGAAATAAAGACACCAAAAATGACTCGTACCCGAATTTCTTCAGGTCGCCTCTCCTGCATTTGGTCAACTGCCTCTTCACGCTATGAAGCACTGCGTCTGACCAGTTAAAAACCCAAGGCTCAGTACACTCTATGGCATACTGAAAGTAGCTCTGGAGAGCCATGTGTGGAGTAGCACTCCCATCCATACGAGCAATGGTGAACAAAATAGTGTGAAGGGTCAAATATTGCACCCCCCAAATGGCCACTTTTCCTTTGCTTCTTTCTGCCTCTGGAACACAGTACAAACAACAGTATTCACTCATAGGCAGCCCACCACCTCGGCTACCAGTCAAGCTAGTGTGGTACCCACGCCGTGACAGTCCTTTTAAGAAATAAACGTCCTCGATATCCAAGTACAATGTGTGGACCCCTACGTGGAATACTTGTTGGTCCACGTCCCACATATGAACGAGGTACTCCAACAGCCTGACTTGGGCCCTCATACCCGGGATCCGAAAGAATTTCAGGAGACCACAGTCTCGCAAAGTGGAAACGGTGTCCGGGTTATTCCCGGCAATAGCATCATCTTCTTCATTCTCTCTTTCACGCCATTCCATAACCATGGTGACAGCCAAATGCCTGCATAAGACACATAATAAGAAGGTCAGCAACTCTCTTCAAGACTTGGTACATTTTTCATTGAGAAAACATCAAACAAAATTTTCACTTTGCGGTACTCACAGGTGCCCCTTTGGCACAGTGTGAGGTTCTCGCAAGTGCCTTTGGGGCCACCTACAAGAATCATGCATTCTCACAGGTCCCATGTAGCTAGCCTGCGAGAATTCCTGAGCGCAAATTTGAGCCCTAAAACAAGCTCAAAAAAATGAAATTTACCAATGAAAATTAAAAATTGAACCACGAAAATAAAGAAGACAAGGAGCTTACCTCACTTCCGGAGACGGTTCGCCAAATGGTTGTTCGTACCTTCTACAATCGAGCACTGAAATTCAAGGGCAAAAGAGGGGTTTTGGACTAAAATATTGGCAAAGTTACAATGACTATGGTAAAAAGAACTTTTACCCACTTATATTTACTTTTTACCATTTTGATTGGTTTTTATAATTTCTTTATTTATCAAACCTAATGCCTAATACCTCTATGAGTGCAAATTTTTGCAGACATGACAACTTCGACGTCCATACGCCGGAATATGGATATTTTTTCTCTTTTTCATTGCATGTTTAAGTTGTTTTTTATGGTTTTTTGTACAAAACCTCGATCTTGGTCTTTGTCCATTCTCATGCTAAAAAATACATGAGAACGTAATCGAGCGCACTTTTATCACTTTTTTGGGCTCAACAAGGTTATACGAAAAAGGAACCCCCTGGAGTCCTCTTTAAGCTCTTTTCAGACTCTCTAAACATGAAAAGATCGTCGAGCGACCTTGCTATTTTCACTCCCGTTAAAGTATTTGAAGAAAGTGTTTGTTGGGTGATAATTTATCTCTTTTTCGGTCTCATCAGACTATTTTACGAAAAAGAAACTGAGAGAGTTCTCTTTTGAGTGTTTTTCCAGACTCTATAATCATGAAAAACCTTCGAGTTTTCTATCTTTGGACTCATTAAACAAACATTGAAAGACTCGTAATGGGACCAAACCACGCCTTCCTAGGGTTCGTTAAACATACTCCGAAGGATGAGATTACATCAACAAGCATATGTGATCCTCCTCAATCTTGCGTAAAAATAAAGAGGTACTCACCAGAAATGGTGGGGGGAAATTTGGGAAAGGGATGTGTTTTCGTATTCATGTTATTGGCAATAAGTGTTTCTCTTGAACATGACACCCCCTTATTCATTATCTGAATCCGGTTTGGGTAATCCATTTGTCTCTCATTCGATTTGCTACAAGGTCATATCCTGGGTCGTCTCTGAGTCAATGCTACCAAATCATTGGTCATGTCATTCATATGTTCAAGAGAAGTTCATCTGAAACCTCTATTGAGTCAGCCATCTGCAGTTGTCCATTCTCTTTGTGTCGGTCTTCCCTATGTCTATTTCAACTTACATCATACTCTGTTCCGCCTTCAAAATCTGTTACTCATTTCATGTCATTGATGGGGGATACATCAAGGCCCTCCGGTGATGATTTTTGTTCCGTCGTCTCCAGCTCATTATCTGGAAACAAGACTTAGAAATTATTTGGTACCTTGGAACTTGCATGCCTCAATGGCAGGTTTCCTCACTTTCGACAATGGGTTTTCATCATTGACCCCTGATTGGGAGATTCCATCGAATGTTTGACCTCAACTCATTTATTCACATTCGGTGGATTTTACTAGTGTACCTTGGGATTCATTGACATCAATGGTGATTTCCCTCGCACTTGTTAACGGTTTCATCAATGACCGGTAATCAAGTGGTTTCTACCATGTTTGACTTCAGCACATGTAATCACATGGTTAGATTTGTACTTTCAGGTGATGGGATTGAAGACCCTGGGTCTCATCTCTTTGATCCAGGCTGCGATGGAATATGTATAATTTGTTGACACATAGATCCACTTTGTATGTCTCATGGCTATGTCATCTTAATTTGAATTTTCTTGCATGGATCCACAGTGTATTCTTGGTGGCTATGCGATATTTTGACGACATGGATCCACGGTGTATGATTGGTGGCCATGATCTATGTTTATGATGTCATCTATCTATGATCTAAGTATGGGAATTCCTACCTCAGAACTAGTATGATATTCTGCAGATGCTTGGTTGTTTGTAGGTTTTCGATTAGGTGCACTCCTAGTTTCCGACACACATACGCAGTTTACAAAGTATTTCGGTTGTCACTGATTTTGGCCTCATACTTTGGGGGGCATTCTGTTACACATGATTTTGGTCATCTTGGTGATGTATTGACAATAGTATACTCAAGCTCCCAACAAGAACTTTCTCTTGAGAAAAGTGGCATTTATCTCTTCCAAAAAACATATTTTCAAAGTAAAACATATTTATCTCTTGCATGTTTATATCATTCCTTCTGAGTAAAAGTTCATTCGAGGTTCACCTGAGGTTTGTTAAGGATTATGGAGCACTATTATCCTTCTGTTTTTCCCACTAATATAAGGATGTCACTCAGAGAGTTTGTTGAAGGAAAGGTGTTGAATATGATTGAAGGATCGTGTAGGGGTTTGTGTAGAAGTTCATAACGTCAAAAGAAGGTGAAAGGAAAAAAACAAGCATCAATCCTCGTCAAGGGATGCCTCTACAAAAATTGCTATCAGAGTCAATCTAGGTTCCATGGATTCGCTCTCTAGTTCTAATACTTCTCGCTCTATGTCTTATAAAGAAATGAAACAGAAAGTAGTAGAAGAAAGTCAGAATGCTAAAAATGAAATATTAGTTGGTTCTCATCTGTTTGGTTCAATGAGAATGTGTGATGTGAATATTTTCAATAAAGTATATAAAGAATAAAGGCTTCTTCCTAGGTGACAACTTCCTAAGTTATCTACTAAAGATATTTATCACGATATTCCTATGTTTCAACTACATGCATATTCTCAATTTAAAATCATTGAAATAGTCTCTGAAGTTCAACGGAATACATCTAATCATTGTATTATCCCTACCTTAGACCCTGATGAAATTAGGGTTGAACCCAAAAAATCCAGAGAAAACTTCATAAATCTTGGATATATCAGAATACGCATTGAACCTCTAAACATAACTGGTATACATGCATTCACTCTTATTGTTGTTCTTGATAATCATTTCAAAAAAATTGTCCATGCTCTAATAGGAGGGGTACAAGGTGATCTTTCTAGAGGCCCCATCTGGTTTGATTGTCATCCAAATTTCAGAGTTTTTGTCACCGACCCAAACCTCAAATATATATTGCAAGTCAAGATTCTCACCAAAGGATATGATATGAAGCCTAGTTATAAAAAAATGCAATCCATTATAAGTTGGCACTCAGATATAATAACACTCTATGTCCAGTAGTTTTGCATGCACCTGATAGAGATTCAGAGAGTTCTACCTTAGTATATACATCTATAGACAATTCCAAACTTGTTCCCCAAGCCATGTCATGGGAACATATATTTTTTCCTTTTGAATGGGTAGTGCAGGATCCTAAACCCTCACCCCAAATTACTCTCAATACTACAAATATTGCAGAATATCATACTCAAGCAGTTATTCAGTTTCCTGCAAGAAGGTTTGTGTCTTATAAGTCATCATATCTTCCATCACATAAAACCAGACCTGAATGTTCTCATACTCCCATTTTTCAATGGCCACCCATTACATGACTCATCTAATGTCCTTTATGGTCTGATCTTGTCTCTAACCAGTCCTCTCAAAGTAGTCAACGTGGTGAAGTAGTTTTAAAGTTTTCATCTACATCTTCTTTTCCATATCCAAAATTTGAAGGCATAGATCCATCCATTTGTACTCATGAACCCATCGAGATGGCACCACCTTATATTCTTCCAAGACAATGTTCATTATGCCTTAAGATGGTCAATATTGAAACTCAAGTATTCTCTCTTATACATAAAAACCATAATCCCAGAAGTGACTATCCTTCGGCCTCGATCTTAATATAAATTTTTCCTCATCCAAAGTGTTATGATACAACACACATATATTTTCCACATGAAATCCATGTCTTAATGATGCATCATATTCTTGATCTAGAAACAGATGATTCTAGACTTAGAGAAATATTTAGGTACTGTAGACCATCGAGAACTCCAATATATGGATTAGGGTATATTGAAAAAACATATGCAATAATTACATCCTGCAAATTAAAAAAATCCATTACCCACAGGATTGCAAAAACCATTAGTCCCATAGATGCACAAATTCTTTTCCCTTATGAATGGTTGTCCTAGCAGAAGATTAAACATAGACTGGATTAAGAGAATGTTAAATTGGGATCTGTTTACTCATCCCCAAGCCAAAGAATTCAATGCCATTACTTTTGCAGAACTAAAGAAATGTTTATTTGAGAAATGGAAAACATATATGACAACAAAGGATTTGTGGATATCCTTTTATGAATGGTATAGACTTTCCCAAAAGGAATCAATTCAAATGATGTCTAGAAAATAAAGTGTCAGTACCAAACACAAATGGAAAGCCTTAGATGGAAAAACAACTGATATATATTTCCCTTTTCCCCCTTTTAAAGGAATCATTCTAGGAGAAGAGGAAAAACAAACTAAGGCTACTCCCCTCATGATTCACAAGGAAGAATCTCAGAAAACAAATTCAGAGAAAAGAATCCAAAGTATGTCTAAATAGTTAAACTAGACAAATATTTCTCTAAGAGGGATGGTAGCACATACATTTGTAACTAATAACTATGTTAGAAAGCAATGAATATATCAACTTCAAGTCTTTGCAAATCAAGTTGCTTCCAGTATAAACTATGTCAATTCCCAAGTCTCTGAAATAAAAAACACTTTAGAAAGTGAAAAAGACTCTTCAAAAAGAGACCATGAAGAACTAATGGAAGGATTAGGTGAATCTTTTAAGAATATAGAGGAATCTATCATTAAATTATCAGAAAAATCCAGAAATATTCCTAACAAACCAATTCCTAGTTCTTACTTATTTCCACAAAAGGTCTCATCAGTAAAATCTACAGTATATATTCTAGAAGAAACTAATTTGAAGAAAAAGTTTCCCGTCCATTTTCCCCCAGAACAAGAAGAATCATACTCAACTCATCTTCTGGTTAAACAATCTCATATTCTTCCTGCTAAAGAACCAGTTCCTTGGAACATGACTAGGGTTACAGCTCCATATCTTTATGGAAAAGGCAAGCTACCAGAGGCACAAACATTTACAGATGAAAATTTCCCAGAATGGAACATAGATAGTATGACCATAGGCCAAATCCGTCAAGTTATAGACATAATGTATGTTTCCTACAAATAGAAGCATGTAAGTCTATTATACAATGTTTTACAAGAACTTTGGCTAAATGGTGGGAAATAGAGTTCTCACCTGCCCTAGTTAAGAAAATGGAAAAGGAGAAAGTTAAACATGAAAATGGGGATATAGTTTTTAAATAAGATCGACAAGCAGAAAATACTATGATAGGTGCATTAACTACATTCATTCTTGAGCATTGGTGTGGAAAAAATCATGAACTCTCTGATAAACATGCCATAATTCTAATGGGAATGAAATGTAAGAGAATGTCCAATTATGATGATTTTCATAGAGAATGGACCCAAAGGATATATGAGGTAAAAGATAGAAAAAACCTTCTCTGGAAGCAAGTATATCTTGCTGCTCTCCCCAACAAATTTGCTGAATATTTAAAAGTACAAAAATATTTTGTTCGACCTTATGAGATTTATAATTGGGGATAAATTTACACAATCATTACCTCTTCCCTAGTACGATTGTGTGCTAACATGAAGGCTACAAAGTCAATACAAAAGCTATCAAAATTAGTAGATAGTAGATCTATCTGTGAAAAATATGGTATGGCCCTAGATGACCCAGTTAGAAGAAAGAAAAGGGCAAATAAATCCATAAGACAAAGATCCAAATATATGAAAATGTCAAGCCCGGGTCTTACCAAAAAGATAAGAGGAAAATAATTCATTATAGGAAATACACAAAGTCTCATTATTACTCCCTAGAATACATCAAATTGAAATATTCCAAACAACAAAGTAAGGCCAACCTAACATGTTGGTTATGTGGACAACTAGGACACTTGGCTAATAGATGTCGACAAGGAGAACAATCCAAGAAAAATAATGGTAATATCTCACAACATAAGGCAAGACAAAAGGTTGAGTCTTCTAGGAAGATAATGTCAATTCGTTGCAACAGATGTAGCTCAAGTCACCATGATACAAATCAATGCCCACATCATCCTTTTCCTAAGAGGGAAGAAGTTCATATGCTTTAGGAAGGATGTTTTCAGTCTACTAACACTTCTGAATTTGAATATTGCTCTAGTGAATCCTCTGATGAAGAAATGTTACTTATAGAAAATGATTGAAGTTGTAAAGATCAAAAGTTTTGTATTTTTCGGATAGAGTCTTCAAGTTATGAAGAAACAGAATATGAAGAAGAAGATGATGATGAAGATGAACTAGAACCTAAAATATGTATGCCTCAAAATCAATCTGATGGAGATGCTCATATGTTGGCATAAATAAAGGCATTTCCAGAAGGAGAAATGAAGGCTATAATTTTAGATTCATTTCTAAAACAATGGTAAAATATCAACAGCCCGCAACATCCACAAACTTAGGTAAGAATCCATTGTTCATAGATGCTTCTTTTGAAATGAATACCAATTCATTTATTAGACAAAACCAAAATGATAAGATGAGAAATTTGACTATAAATGATTTTGGAAAAGAAATAAATATTCTTAAGAAGGAAGTTGTAGAAATAAAGAAAAGACTAGAAAAGATTGAAAAAGAATCGGAAATTGAGGATGGATACAAAGTTGATTCATGGGATAGACAAGAAATAAGAGGGTTATAGCAAAAAATCTAGGCCCTGCAATTCATGCCTTCCCTAGAATAAATACCTCAGAATGAAAATTCCAACATTTGAAACAAATTCTATAGAAGGTTTGAATTCTATGATAATAATGGCCATCCAGCGTTAGCAATATCATGTGATGATTAAGCTGAATATTCAACGTCAAATATTTAAGTTGAAAGCATTGATAGATTCAGGATCATATTTTAACATCCTAAACAAAGATTATATTCCTTCTTTTTATTGGTTAAAAAAAAAACAATGTAGCCATTGGGAAAGGTAATCAAACCCTAAAGATGGAATATGAAGTTGAAAGGGTCAAGCTATGTTTTGTACCTTACTAATTGAATCTGAAGTTTTCACTTGCAGAAATTCCAGTACCCTTTCTTTTAGGTACTCCTTTTTTGGATGTCGTTGAACCACATGGTTTGGTATGAAAAATCCAACCATATCCATGGTGTCAGAGCCATGCAAAAGAGGCTTAAAAACTAGATAATTTCCACATTTCGAGTTTGAGGAGGTTGCATTCCAGATCATGGAGATAGCATAGTAGAGATCACAGAATGGGTAGCATGGTTAGGGTTTCATCGAAACTCTTTCCATGAATTTCATGGAGATTGTAGATAATGGTTCCATGAATCTTGGTTGACAACCATAAAATACAAGCCTTGGTATTTTCAACGATTTTGTTGTACTACCATTTGGTAGTTAAAATTTTCATGACTCTACAAAGAATAGAGAGGTTGTGAAATATTATGTATTGGTCCCATAAAATGACACTAAATTGCAGAAATAAAGATGGGAGGAGTGCATAAGTACATGGATCCGGTGGAATGATGCTGGGAGATTTTGATTCAATGTGATCACATAATGCCACATATATTGCATGAGAAGGGATCGATTGTATCATATGAAAGAGATGCCAAAAATCATGGCACAGAATCATGCAAAAATAATCTAAAATCACTAAAATCAAGTGTGCAAATCCGATCGTGAAATAAGTAGCAATAGATTGTTGTATTAAAATGGATCTGCATTTGTAACAATGGGGAGAATTTTGATTGCAGAAAGACAGATTTATCTTGCCAGGAGCTTGAGAGTTCTTTATTGAACAAAGGAATCAATGGATGAATATTGCTTTGGTATTTCTATTCAATATTTATTTACACACTTGTTTTCTTTTTGGGTTTTGAAAGTTATATTTAAACTTGTTATTTCTATCATTTTTAATAAAATCTTTAAAACCCCAGTCTTGTTGGCATATTTTGTTGAGTGAAGTGAAGTTGATGATGTTGCATTCTTGTTAAACATTTGTTCTTTCCTACACTCAAGTGTTATGTGAATTATTTCCATGATTATGTTTTATGCCCACTGACTGTACATAAAGTAAAAGATGCATCATTATTATTAAGATTATTCTTATCATTAATAATAATTATTGTATTTAAACGTACAACTAACAAGTCTTTTATGAATTTCTTCTAAGTAGATTGTCACTTATCATTCCCTTCTTTTATTTGATATCCATGTTCAGGTGTTAATTTGTTAGTCAACAAAAAAGGTATTCCTATATATTTCTCGCATAGTGTGGATGAATAAAAAATCATTTTGGAACTGACCTATGAGACTATTGCTTCTTATCTCTTTGTTTTCAAGATACTCAAACTTTTCTTTGACTACCATTGTGATGTAGATATAACTGTTGTGATATATTTTTAGTAACAATAGTTATTGTACTTAATAATTCCTTAAGATCATGAATTTGTTCTTCTCTTGAGAATTAATCATTCTTATCTACATCCTTTAGTTATTTAAAGAATTGATTTCAATTGAGGTAGGTTAGATTAGTTTTAATTTCTTCATTTTAGGTTTAGACACATCTGATTTCATATCTAAAATGATCAAGTCTCTTGTCAAAGGAGAAACTTTCCTAAGTGGAAAATCGAGCCCACATATCACTTTGAAGCTACTATCCCAAACAAAAATAAGTCTAATTGGGACTTGTGATCGGGTAGATATCCCTTGTTGTGGGAGGGAATTTTTCTTCCTATTGACAATAGGGAAAACCCCCCTAGTCCATTTAAATTTAATTCAAATTAGCTAGAGGAGGAAGGCTATGTATCGACTATAAAGGAGTCATGGACTCATTTTGATGAGTCCTCTAGAAAAATCAACAGTCTTACATTTAATATAAATAGCATCAAGCAACTTTCAACAATTTAGGCTCACAAGAAAATATTGGGGGATGATAAGATATTAGTAGATGTGGAAGCCTAGCTGAAGGATATGTATATTAGAGAAGAAGTTGGTCTTCCTAATGAACTTTTTTTAAATGAGGTAAAGGTGTTGGAGCATAAGAGGTGAATAATATTGGTAGATAAGGAAATAGATTAGAGGCTCAAGATTAGGGCCTTATGGTTTGCAGAGGGAGAACATAATAAAAAATATTTCCATAAGTTTGTAAATCATTGAAAGAATGTGAATAGAATATGGAAGATGTCGAAGCATGGTGGATATTTGACTTCTATTTTTGAAGACATCGTGTGGATTATTTAAGAATATATACAAATAATAAAGTCAAGTGGCTATAGCTAAGGTAGTTAAGATGACCACATTCTTCCCAAGCTTTGTGAATGAATAAGACAATTAGAGATTATTGGAAGAAATTTCTAAGGATGAACTCTAGTTGGTATTGCATAGCTTTAAAAAGGATAAGATTCATATCCCAAATAGGTGGCCTGTATAATTCATTTTAGAGTTTTATGAGAGTATTGACAAAGACCTAATGAGGGTTATTAATGAATCTCTAGTTCTTGGAAGTATTTTGGCAAACTTCACCTTCACTTTCATTGCTTTGATCCAAAGGTTGATAATCTAGCTTATTTTGATCGGTATAGACCCATATCTGTATGTAATTGCATTTATTAAATCATAGCAAAAGTTATTTGTCTAAGCATCAAGAGGTTTTTATTAGAATCCATCTCAAATAAGAAATTTGTTTCCTTGTCAGGTAGGTAGATTCATGAGGCTTTAGATGTAGCCTGAGAGGGGATTCATACAATAAAAAACAAAGAAACTTTATTCAATGGTTATAAATTTGGACTTGTCTAAAGCTTATGATAGGGAAAGCTAGGCTCTAATTTTCATTTTATTAATTGGGTAATGAGTTGTGCATCTTCTATTTAAATTTCCACCTTAATTAAGAGGTCTACCTCAAATGTTTTTAGGCCTAGGATAGGGTTACAACAAGGATTCCCTTTCTCCTCTCTTTTATTTCTTATTGTTGTTGAGGTTTTGAGCAAAGTTCGTATTGAGACAAAAAATTATAGTTCTTTCAAGGCTATCAAAATTGGAAGTAATATTCTCCTATCACAACTATTTTTTGTGGATGTTATATTATTATTCTCTGATGGTTCAAGAAGGGATGCCCTCAAGATTAAAGATTTATTAGATATTTATTGCATAGCTACAAGTATATTGGTCAATGTTCATATGTCATCAATCTCCTTTTCTAGTATAGTTGAAGATGAGGTTAGATATTTTACCTAATTATTTCCTTTGAACATATTAATATTAAGGATGGGTTGAAATATCTAAGGGTTTATCTTAACCCAAATGATTATGGAAAAAATATTTGGCATTGGCTTAATGCTAACGTGGAAAAATGATCATTTATATGGTGTAATCATTGGCTATCTCAAGGAGGTAGGCTCATATTGGTTATATATGTTCTTGAGGAAATCCATATTTATTAGATGTCATTAGATTTTATTCCCAATGGGGTATTATAAAATATTGGGTAGATGAGTTTCATATACTTGTGGTCTAGTAGTAGAAGAAAAAAGAGATAGCTTTGGTCAAATGGAAACATGTTACCATTCCAAAATACCAAGCAGGATGGGGTTTAAAGAATATCCACATTTTCAATAAGGCATTGGTTGAAAAATATGTTTGGAGACTAATTGGAGACAAGGGGTTGTGGTGCTAAGTTTTACTTCAAAAGTATACAGTGCCCAATTTGGTGGAAGACTAGATTAAGAATCCAAACAAAAAATGGCATAATGTTTCTACTATTTGGAAAGTAATGGTCTTAATATTCCCTTTCATAGGTCATTGGCTTGTTTGTAGGATTGGGAATGGATCAAAAGTGAGGGTTGGTTTAGACCCTTGGGTTAGAAGTAGTGATGGTTATAAGTTGTCTATTGGTTTGACTGAGAACCTTCATAGAAATGGTTATTTCTTTCTTAATCGGGTTTCCTATCCATAGTTAACCAATAGATGGAGGAAAGAATGGAAATCAATTGTCATGGAAAAAATAAATGGTATTTATTGGGAGAGATATATTTCAATTTGAAGGTCTAGTCATGTGAGAATCAAGGAAGATGACGATGAGCTCATATGGGTCAAAAATCCAACCAAAGGGATTTAAACTCCAAAAGCAGGTTATCATTCTTTAAGTGTTATTGCAAGGGTAAAGGTTTTGGTCTAATAGTGGACAGGAATTTGGAGGTTCAAATTCCCTTTAAAATGTCATATCTTTATGTGGTTAGATTTAAAAACAAGGTCCTCACCTGGGATAATTTACAAAAAAGAGATAATCACGGTCCTGGTTGGTGTATTATTTGTAAGGAATTTGATAAGTCTATTATACATGTGTAATGTTTTGTGATTTTAGAGGTTAGGTATGGAAAGAATTGGAAGTCTGTATAGGATTAAGGGAGATCCAATGTGGTAGTTTTGTTAATGAAGGTCTGAAAAAGTGGTTTAATAATACTTATGTAAAGAAATATAAATCATTGCCTCTGATTGTTGCTTGGGGAGTATGGATAATGCACATAGTTTTGAAGGTGGGTATAATCCACCCATTGAATGGCTTGTTTAGAGTATGTCCATCCTTAAAGGGTTCGAACAGTTTGCAAAGGAAAAACCACCTCACTAGATTAGAGAGAAACAAATTGACAATAGTGAAGATCAGGCTTACTTTGATGAAGCATGTTAAGGGGGTCCTCTAACCTATGGTGCAGGAGGTATTATATATTTATATATGATGGTCATATTTTAAAGTTCAAAGCTAGGTTGGGAAAAGGCACAAGTAATCTAGCTAGACTTTTGGCCTTAAAGTTGGTGATAGTGTTGTCAGCTAAAAAAGGTGCTCAAAAAAAATAAATATTTGAATATTCTCTTATTGTGGCTAACTTATGAATGGGAGAAACAACTTGGATAATTTCACTTTGACACCTATTTTTGAGAAGGTTCAACTTGCTAGAACTACTTTTAATAATATTTATTTTCATCATGCTTTTCGAGAAAGGAATGTGGACATTGATGGTCTCCCCAAAGCTAGTTTTCATATGACTGCAAGGGTTTGGCACATTTAGGAACAAGTGGATGGTCATTATTCTAATTACTATCATGCCCCTTTTTATTGGTACCCATGTTGGATGTTCGGTCCAAAATTTTGTAACATAAAAGGAACTATTATTATGGATACTTTTTTATGTTTTTTTAAAGATACTTTATGTTGTACTTGATATATGTGTGAGATCTTGTTTTGGGGCCTTGGTTGAGGTATACATACCCTACATATTTTAATTATATATTATATTATTATTATATATATTATATTATTATTATATATATTATAATATCATTTGTATTTGCATAGTTTAAATGTTCTATGTTTGTTTGTTTTTAGGTAACTATCACCCGAATGATGACACAAGTGTTGACTAAATCACAATTTTATATTGCTTAAATCGAGTTTTTGAATGCATAAATCGACTCAGTTTCCTCAAAAACCTCTAAGGCACCCGGAATATGTAATCTCAATCACTGAAATTTGTAATTTTTTCAATTTTTGGTCGGATTTTGGGCAAAACTCATCAAAAAAAGTACCCATAAAAAGATAAAAGCATAGAACATTTAGATTATGTAATTATATTTCACTCTTACCTCATGATTATATATTAACAAAACTTACATCACACTATGATGTGACATACACAAGTTATTATTTTGATATGACATACACAACTTATTATTTTATTATTACTTTAGGAGACAAATTTTGGTAGCAAATTCCCTTAATGTCTTCTAAAACTCATTTGTGGTCGATCACAATTTATACATGGTATATCAAGTTCTTGTAGGACATGTTGGCACTTACTAGAGAGGTGGTTCTCTATTGAAGACAAATATCAACCTTGGTTTTAGTTTAAAGGTGCCCACTTTGACTGAGTATGAGCCAATTCACGTGACCATTCAAACAAACGAGGTAAAAATATACCATGAGTGGTGTAATGAAGATTGAGTTTTTGGCTAATCACCTTCTAAATAATTATGTCTATCATACCATATCGAATTATGGTTTCAATTAGGACTTGGATTCATGATCAAATTCATTATGAAATCAATCAGTTTTGCAGTGCACACACTACGAAATTAGATCGGAAAGAATATGAATATTGGTCCATCGATATGTTTATGCGTATACAAATGGAAGGAAATCTTTTCCACAATCAATGTTGGGATGAATTAGTTTGGGCTTAAATGAGGTACGTTTTTTTCTTTTCATTTTTTTTTTTAGGAAACATATGTTGGAATACTGAGAGGGGGGGGTGAATCAGTATGACCATTTTTCAACAATTAACAATTACTTTTATATTTTGTTAATTACCACAATATATCAATAATGGACTTGTATAAAATCAATTATATAAATATAATTAATAGGAATTACAAGGTTTTTATGAAGAATAGTGAAGGAAACCAATCCTTTTTAGAGCACCAACTCTAAGAGACACAAATCCCCTTCTTCAGGGCACCAACCCTAGGAAGCACCAACTCCCTTGTCTTTAGGGCACCAACCCTGGGAAGCACCAACTCCCTTGTCTTTAGGGCACCAACACTAAGAAGTACCAACTCCCTTTTATTTAGGGCACAAACCCCAAGAAGCACCAACTCCCTTAACTTACACTTTACTTAGTAAAGGATATCAATCCTTCGGTGCTCCTCCCTTCCACCCTCACTTCATAAGAATCACCAGTTCTTCTTCTTGGAATCTGCTTCTGTTTTGATCTTTTGATCTGGACTGCAGAGACTCTTCTTCTTCATCGTTCTTCCTTTCTTATGTAGTCTCCCAACTGGTGTGAGCTATGAAGCAGTGTGACCCTTTGTTTGGACCATCGCACCACTTCATTTAGATTAACAATAACAATGTTTGTTTTTCTTCATTATTATTCAAACATTATTGTGAAGGATTTTGAAATTAGTGAGAGTGATTTTCATAAATCGATCATTGATATGGATCGATTTTGTTTTTTACTCAATCCCATGCCTCTTTATTTCATTCTCAATTTTTGTTGATCAGATCTAAGATTTTTTATTAGCTCTCTAATGCATAGCATGTATTGAGTTACTAAAGATAAATAAGGACAAAGTCCAGATCCTATATGGTTTAATGTTCCTTCTTGACCAAGATAAATTTCTCATTTTGTGTGTCAAATTTCACATAGAAACTATTTGGGACCTTTATTCCATACAACCACAGGTGGTGACCAGGTGCTATGCCAAACGAGTGCTTAATCACTTATCAATATCAACGACCACGTATTAATTACATGTTGAGATGGGTGATTGTCATTACTTTGTAACTTCTCCCTTCGAGACTTACAGCCTTTGCAATCATTCAACCTTCCAGAGAGAATTTCATCGAAGTTCGTATATTATATCGGATGGTGGTGTTTTATTTGCACAATGAACGATTCTCGTTCACTTCGAAACTTCGACGTTTCAGGACTCTAGTCTTTGCAGTCTTCCAACTCTTCCAGAGAAAATTTTGTCGGAGTGTGTATCAACACTTCCCTGCTTAATGCCCTCCACATGTCTAGGAGCTAGGACCGTGGGATTAGGCATAAAGGAGCTCCCGCTCTTCGGGTATTTGGCTATTCATGACTCCGGGGCTTCGGGCTACTTGAACTATGAAGTAGTTAAATCCCTCCAGATTTTTACCTACCGAATAAGTCATAGAATGGCAGTGACTGCTTGTTGTCGGTTAACACCTATGTTTGCGCTATCCCTCCACTATGCTTGATCAACGGTCAAGGATGCTCCTGAAGTAGATCAATGTTTAGAGTTACTACATGATTTACGCTTGCTCTATCCTTCCACTGTACTTGATCCAATGGTTATTAATTAATCAAACGTTGAGATGGATGGCCAGGATTATTTTGGAGTTAATATTGCGTGAGGGATAAATATTCGTCCAACCTCTTAACCATAAATTGCCTGTCCACGCATCATACACACATCATTTTGGAGCTTGGAAGGGTGGCTTTCCAAACTGCTTTGGTTGACTTCTGAAATATCTTATACTCATTGATCTGTATCTCAGATCGATGTTTGAGAATGGATCTTGTCCTCATCCTTTACGTGTGCTTGATCAACGGTCGAGAATGACTTTGGCGCTTCGGGAAATTGTTGGTGGTAGAAATTGATTTTCCTCGAAGGATATACTCCCAGAGTGATGTATCTTGATGATGTCATTGTTGATGTGGCATTGGTCGAGTGGTTTCCATGTGTCACTTACATTTGTGACTTACATATATCTAAAATTCCAATTGTACCTTGACACTTGTCACCATCTGAATGTGCCACATGTCCTTTCCGACGTGATCTTGCTGACATGGAATATGATGACATGGGATCTCAATGTGTGTGCCACGTGTCTTACTTATTGACTTCGGAGCTCTAGCCTTCGGGTGAACTTACATGTTCTAAAAAAAAATCATCAAAGTGGTCAGCACCAAATTTGAGCACAATTGGACCCACCTATCCTGATCCAACGGTCATCATGCATTGTCTAGATCTGATGGTCCTTATTCACTTCGAAAATTTGGGGCTCCGACCTTCAGGTGAATTCATATGTTCTTGGATTCTTTTTTCCGGAGTGTTTAGTGTCAGAGTTGACCGTATCCTTGTGATCTAATGGTTCCCATATTTTACTCCAAATCAATGGTTGACGTGACTTTGGGGCCTCGACTTTCGAGTAATCTTACTTGTTCTTAGCTTCTTTTCGTCGAAGTGGTCAGTGTCGGAGTTGATAGCTACTAGGAAACCCTTATCTGATGGCTATCATTGATATTGAAGTGCTCCTTAGATCTGACGGCTTACTTTTACTTTGGAACTTCGGATTCGGTTAAAATTCCTTCATGCAAATTTCCTTCAGTCGATATTATCTAAAGTGGTCAATGTCGGGTTGACCATGCGTATGTCATTTCCATGATTGATGTTCCATGAATCTTAGTATTCTATATGATGGTTTATATTTAATCTAGATCTCATGATCTAAATCATTCCCAAATCTTCAACATACAACCATGATTCTCCTCTTCTTTACACAAGTTTCCTCTATGATCTGATGGTCATAATTTGTCTCAAAGACTACATCAGCGTACATAATTCCTCCTAAACTCTTTGGATTTATACTTGGATTCCAACTAAACCAATATCGTTGATCTATGCCTTTGGTCAATGATCGACGATTGTCATATCTCCCAATTGTAACAGAGTTTCCTCACAGTTCTGAGAGTGTTCTCTAGTTGATCTGTTGGGATTTTGATCCCAATAGCAATTCTTTAAGGTACTCCTTTTCTTGAGATTTCATGCATGCTCTAATATCATGCAATCTAATACATTTCCTCTCCTTATCTTTAGGTAGATTCCTCTGCACCTTGCGCTATGTATTTTGTGCAACTTACTATGTTATTTCTCTTGAGATTTTAGGATCTCAAAAACATGTAATGATAATACCATATTGATCTTCTTGACATCAATGCCAACATAATACCATGTCCAATCATTGATCATATTTTCCTTCTTTGACATTAATGCCAACACCATAATTCCATTTCCAACATTCTCCCCCTTTGGAATTGATGGAAACAAAGTAAAACCCCTTTCCAATCTTAACTAGATTTTACTGATCATTCTCCCCCTTCGACAGCAATGACAAAAGGGATGTTTCATTTTAGGGTGACACTCCCCTTGAGGTGATGCCCACAATGTCTTTGAATATATCCCCCTGGAATAGTGTTTCTACAACCAATCATGGGAAGAAGAATAACTCCCCATGTCTTCTCTGCGAGATAAACAGTATGCCATCACTGCAATTTGTTTTCCCTTCAAAAACTATTTCTCAACTAGAACATAGATCAATTGCTCAAGAATAATATGTTCTTCCTAGAACGATCCTTTGGACATATGTGTTGGCCATGCACCATGACATATCTTCCTTAGAAACCATTCACATGACTTTGTTGAGAGAATACATAACCTTCACTGATCCTGGGCAGATGAAAAAACCTACAACAAACCATGTCAGATCTTCCATAGAGTTATCCCATCAAACCATGTTTATTTTGATGATTCTAGTTATATATTCATTCATTTTCAATCCAAGATCCTCTTCATTTTTCTTGTGCTTCAGTACTCATAGGGATATCCACAGGAACAATCTTAAGTCTTCCCTAATTCCTCCTTCCTTCTTTTTGTTTATATTTATATTTTTTTTAGGAGGAATTTCAGTAGATCATTAAAATACCATTGGAAAAATTAGGAGATCATCATCACTCAACTCTTCTAGTTGGTATACTATTGAAGATTCATCATTATCGACACTATTTTATGTAACAAAAAATTCTCCATCTTCTCTTTTAGAATTTTCTTTTTTCCATTTTTCTTTTATTGGCTAGTGGACTATACATTTGCAGAACATCATCAAAAACTACCATTTTGTCATATTCTTCTTTAGGAACTCTCATTTCTTGAGATTGATTCACTTTATATGAAAAAATTTGATTTTTAAATCCCTTATTAGAATCTTTACCCACCATTCTCCTGTTATTAACTTCATCAATTTCAGGGACATCATCTTTCTTACTTTGTACTTCATATTTTATTTTCCATATCTTCTTATTTTGTTTGTTAGGCTTTCCTATCTTTAAGGATTTCATTGGTAATCTACATTATCTAGTTGTATGGCCATAGTTGTTGCATTTTTGACATTCAATATTGAAGTATTTCAAAGGAGAAAATGAGTTATAGTTTCTCTTCTTTGTATTGTACTTATTGTTTTTATATCTTTGGACATTTCTACAATTGTATTTTCCATAAGCTTTGCAGTGTACCACCTTATGTCCAAAATTATTGCAAGAGTAACATTATCCAGTAAATAGATATTTATTAAGGGGATTCCTTCTGGTGATTGTATTTTTCTTGTCATATTTTACTCTAGTAGGGAGTGTTGATTTTTGTTTATGTGTAACATCTTTCAATGGTATCATATTTTCCTTATTGTATTCTCTTCTTAAGGATCCCTTTAGATAATCTATGTAACAAATTGGTCTTTTGACAAATCCTTGTGATGCAGAAGTTAAGCCTTGGGTGTATCTCAAACCAGTCTTGTTGTTTGGTGACCTCTGACTACTAAGAATTTCATCCAAGATCTTTAAACTATTTCCAAATTTCAATCCCTTCTTTTCTTTCTCAGGTTCACTTTTTAGCATATTAATCTCAGCTTCTAGTTTCTCACATACTTGTTTTTTATCACTAAGTTGTTTTAAAATGACTTTTTAAATTTTATTAGCTTCCAGGAGCTCGAATTTTAAATCACTGATGATCTTCTCTTATTATTTGGTAGTTCTTAATGCATCTATTTCTTTTTATTAATGTGATTCCTCAAATTCTTGAAGTTGTGCCCTAATTAGGTTGTTCTTCTTTTTATACTTTCTTAGTTCCTCCATAGTACTAATCAGTTCTGCTTCTAGGTTCACTTCTCCTTCAAATTCAGAGTTTTCTTCATCATATACATCATTATTTTGAGTGTTCATTCCCATAAATAGAAGCTCTGAATCTTCATCTTCACTCATGTCTGAAGAGTTGATGTCTTCTTTAAAGTAGATTTTTTTCTTTTTCTTATAAAATTTCTTCTTGTATTGGTTTTTCTGGTTGTGAACTTCTTCATCATTTACATGGTGGTTGGGATAGGAACATTTTTTATCAAAGTGTCCAATTTTTCCATAGTTGAAACATTTGAAAGGTAACTTCCCTTTATATTTTCCAAATCCTTTTTGGGGTTTCTTTACAAAGTTGGTCTCTTCTACATATGATATGTCTGACTGATCTTCATGAGACATATGTTCTTGTTTCTTCTTTGTTTTAGATTCCTTAAAGGTTGTTTCATATTTTGATGGTTTTCCGTCCTGTGTTCTCATCTCATATGCTATAAAAATTCCATGAAGTTGATCAACTATGAGTTTGTCAAGTTCTGGCCTATCTTCAATTGTAGAAATCTTGGCATCATATCTCATAGGTAATGACCTTAGTGTATTTTGCATGATAGGTTTATCTGTAAGTTATTCTCCTACTGCTCTGATTCAATTAACCACTTCATCTACCCTATGAAAGTATTCATCAATGTTCTCTTTTTCTTTCATTTTCATATTTTCAAACTGATTTCTATAGATCTGTAGTTTGGCTTCCCTGATTTTTCTATCTCCTTCATGTACAACCTCCAATTTTTCCCATATTTCTTTATCTAACTTACAATGCATAACCTACACACATATAGAATTTGTCAACCCTCCTCGAATTGTATTAACTACTCTTAAATTGTCATTGCAGATTTTATTTCCTGCATCATCTGTGGGTGGAGTAGTTAGTGCAGTGTAACCATCTACAACATATTGGAATATATCAAAACTAAGATCCAACAAGAATATTTTCATTCTTATTTTCCATAGATAATAGCCACCCTTGAACAATACCGCTTTGTTTTTAGGCATTCCCTCTTGTTGATCCATCTTCAGGATCTACCTTCCAGTTGTTAGACTCTACTCAAGGCACCCTCTCTTACACCAATTTTTGGAATACTAAGAGGGGAGGGTGAATCAGTAATACCCTTTTTCAACAATTAGCAATTACTTTTATATTTTTTTGACTACCACAATTGATCTAGATGGATATTGGTGGCCACCCACATTTTCCAATTGGCTCAAAACAGTTTTCTGACAATTTTGGCAATTTACTATTTTTAGGAGTTTTAACTTTCGGGGCCATTTTGAGGGCCTAAATGAAGGTTTTTCGGGATCGAGATCCTCAATGATATATAAATTAATACTTTAGCCCCCAAAATGAATCTCCTCCATGATACCTTTCCAATGGGCTATCACACGCCTAAAACGGAGATCGTATGCAAATGTTACAACACCGGGAAGTTGATGTACTAACTTACCCAAACGGGGCCCACATGAATTTTGGCGCTTCATCTCCTAGGGTTAGGTTTTTGGGTGTCTAGGGTTTTTGGTATTATTTCTCATTGTAAAAATTCCTTCAGAACCTCATTGTAACCTTCTTCTTGCGAATGCACACTGTCCTCACATCTCTTCTCAGAGATAAGCCGCCACCATTCCAGCAAGCTTGTTTCCACTACATTTTACAGTTTCAACTTATTTCGTTATTGAATAGAAAACCAGTTTTACTGTATCTCTGTTATTTTGTGTTAATCACATGTTAATAATCTGTATTCATTTCGTTCTACTCATAAAATATGGATCAGTGGTATCAGAGCGGTCTTCTCCTTGTCGTCTTAATGCATGTCCCCAACAAGGTCAGAGTACAAAGAGTTGGGTCTCGAGCTTGCTTCTCTTGAGGAAAGAAGTTATCTCACGCCCAAATGACCTCCCATGGAAGGAGAAAATAAAGATGATTGGACAGGAGATCCTTTCAAACTGTTAATTGAGGAATCCCTCATGCAACAGAGGAACGAGATGATGGATAGTTTTGCACAAATCCTTCGGCGTCTACCAACAGGGGATGCATCTTCTTCCAACGGAGACACCGCCCCATTCAAGGTACAAATAAACTTCAATATTCCTATATTTGAAGGTCATATATATGTAGATGTTGTAGACAAGTGGTTGAATCTACTAGAAGGGCATTTTTATGTCCATAACTTTTTGAATAAAGAAAAGACTACTTTTGCGCTCCTCAAAGTCGTTCCCCATGTCAAAGATTGGTGGGAAACTTTCTGTGAGCAAAAGGAAACAGAGGAAACCTCATTATTTTCCGTCATGGCCACCTGGGAATCCTTCATGGATGCTATTACGGAACAATACTACCCTGTCGAAATTTATGACGACCTGTATACCAAATGGACCACAGTGCGGCAAGAAAGAGACCAAGCAGTGCCAGATTTCACAAATATCTTCCATACCTTGCGCACCAAGTTGGGTATAAAATATTCGGAGTGACATCTGGTGCTCAAGTATCGTGGTGCTCTGCATAGATACATCCAGACCGAAATGAAATTTCTGGACATCTCATCCTTGGGCGCAGCCTACTGATATGCCATAAAAATTGAGCAGAAGCTCAAACAAAAGACGCAGAAATTTGGGCCCGGGAACCCCTCACTACAAAAGCCAGGAAAGGGCCGCCCCAACCAACCAAACAAAGGACAGAGAAAATATGGATAGTATCAAGACAACCATTCCAAGCCACAAGCAAATAAGGACATCGGAAAGACAAAGAAAGATACCGGGAAGTGGTGCGACTTCCATAAGAGGCCTTGGCATAACATTGTTGACTACCGCTCAAAGCAGTCGCTGGTGGCCGAAGTGAAAGCCTATGAATTAGATGCAGATTATGACTCTGATCTAGAACCAGAGAGGGGAAGACAGATCATTGACGCGGAACCCAATGCCATCGTTTCTACCACCAATCTCCAGCCTGGTGAACCAGATGAGCCAGAAGAAGGAGAGCGCCTCTTCCATTCACAGATGTGGGTAAAAGGCACCCCGCTACACTTCATCGTTGATAGCGATAGCCAGAAGAACCTCATCTCAGCAGAGGTTTTCAAGCGTCTGTCTCTGCCAACAACGTTGCACCCACAACCGTACACCATTGGATGGCTCCGCCAAGGAAGCGATCTCTGCGTCAGCCAACAGTGCCGACTATCGTACGGCATCAAGCCCTTCAAAGATGAGGTATTGTGTGATGTTTCTCCTCTTGAAGTTTGTCATGTTATTTTGGGCCAACCTTATTTATGGAAACGTCCTTTTGTATATGAGTCTAGGCCTCATAGTGTTATTATTACTTTGAATAGGAAATTGTACAGGATACCCGAGGCAGTCCCACCTAGTGTTATTTCCTTGATCTCTGCTAAGCAATGCAGGAAAGTCATCTCTCAGACGGGGAAGTTTATATTCTTCATAATTCACTCTCAGAATAAGCGAAATATCACAGCCACATCCAGGGTCTCTGCGGTCGACCTCTCCACACAACAGAAGCAAGTAGATAAGGTCATGGAAGAATACTCGGATATCTTCTCCTCACCTACAGGGGTACCTTTGCACTGCCAGATCAAGCACCCCATCAATCTAACCCTCGGCGCACCACTACCCAATGGGCCAGTCTATCATTGCTCTTTGTTAGAGAATGAGGAGATCAAGTGACAAATCCAAGAACTTCTCCACAAGGGGTATATCTGCCCCAGCTCATCACCTTGTGGGAACCCAATCGTGTTGGTACAGAAGAAAGATGGAACCTGATGACTCTGTACTAATTATCGAGCTCTTAATAAAATCACAGTCAGAAACCAGTTACTGATTCCTTGAATCGATGACCTCCTTGATCAACTCATGGGGGGGAAATACTTCAGTAAGATTGATCTGAAGTCTGGCTACCACCAGGTCCCGATAGAATAGACAGATGTATGGAAGACCACCTTCAAGTCAAAGGAAGGCCTTTTTGAATGGTTGTTCATGCCCTTTGGTTTGAAAAATTCTCCAGCCACTTTCATGAGGATTATGGATGATATCCTGTGACCATTCAACAATACTTTTGTAGTGGTGTATCTGGGTGACATTCTCATTTACAGTAAGACTTGGGCTGAACACTTGCAGCATATTCAGCAGGTTCTGCACACCCTACGGTAGCACAAGCTATGCGCCAACTTGGAAAAATGCTCCTTCGGCATGGACAGGGTCCATTACCTAGGCTACATCATTGATCATCATGGCATACATGTGGATCCAGCCAAGATCCAAGTCATTCGTGACTAGCCAGCCCCAACAACACTCACTGAGCTTCGGAGCTTCTTGGGCCTTGCCAATTTCCACTGCAGGTTCATGTTGGGTTTCACCCATATTGCAAGGGCCCTCATCCAAATAAACAGAGGTGGTGGTAAGGAGAAATTTGCATGGGGTCGGTCCCAACAATAAGCGTTCGATGATTTGAATCAATGCTTGTGCTCAGCCCCAGTACTTTCACTACCAGACCTGCAGCGCTTGTGCTCAGCCCCAGTACTTTCACTACCAGACCTGCAGCATCCTTTTGAGATTGAGACAGATGCTTCAGACTATGTTGTGGGTGTTGTTCTCACTCAGCACGGCCAACCCATGTCCTATCATAGTGAGACACTATTAGATACTTTCTGTAAGTACCCTACTTACGACAAAGAAATGTACTCCATTGTGCAAGCATGCCACCAGTGGAGATATTACATTCTTGGGAAGGAGATAGTCATCCACACTGATAATAAGCCACTGCAGTTCATCCAGACGCAGGGAAAATTGCAGAATGACCGCCATCAAAAGTGGCCCACATACTTGCAGCAATTCCACCTCAACATCAAGTATAAAATAGGAAGCACCAATCGCGTCATTGATTGCCTCAGCAGACCGCCAGTCGCGGCACTCACCATGGTACTAGACTCGTGCGGCTATGGGACATCTGGATTGCACCAACTCTATGAGACAGACCCTGACTTCGCCACCACCTACCAAATGTTGGGTGAAAACGCAGTTATCCATAATTTCCATCTTCAGGATGGGTTGTTGTGTCGTCTAGGCCAGATCTATGTTCCATCAAGTGAGCGATCGAAGCTGATCCGGGAATCCCACTACAGTCGGGTGGCAGGACACTTCAGCGTTGAAAAGACAGTGGCGATGCTACAGAAACATTTCTACTGGTTGAAACTTTGATAGGAGGTCAGCAAGTATATCAGGTCCTGCACTGCCTGCGCTATTGCCAAACCGACCACTAAGAAATAGGGCCTGTACACCCCTCTTCCTACTCCTGACAAGCCATGGGAATCCATCTCAATGGACTACATGTCGAGCCTCCCGTCCACCAAGCGGGGAAATCACTGTGTTTTTGTGGTTGTTGATCACTTTTCTAAGATGGTGATTTTGGTTGCTTGCAAGAAGAGCATCATAGCAGAGGCCACTGCCAAGCTCTTCTTTAAATGAGTCTGGGTACATTTTGGAATCCCACAAACCATTGTCTCAGATCGGGATAGTTTATTTCTTAGCACATTCTGGTCGAGCCTCTAGTCACTGCTGGACACCAAGCTCACCAAATCCATGGCCTTCCACCCCCAGACAGATGGCTAAGACGAGGTTGTAAATCGAATGATTGTGCATATCCTTCGCATGTATAATTCAAAGCACCCTCGCACATGGGATGATATCCTTCCCTATGTCCAGCATAGCTACAACCGAGACCTGCATAGCTCAACCAGCCACATCCCCTTTCAAGTGGGGTTGGGATTCCAACCATTGGGACCCATAGATGTTGCACTTCCCCTTGCGGTCACCTCGACCGACTCATCTCCTGCTCCAACTGCAGCTGACAAAGCCACCCAGTTCATTGAGAGAATCCAACACATCCACCAACAGGTTCAGGATATCCTACAGAAGTCCAATGACAAGTACAAACAGTGCCATGATCAACATTGGGTGCTGCATAAGTTTCAGGTGGGAGACAAAGTTTGGTTGCACTTGCAAAAAGAACGCCTTACAGGACCCCATCGGAAGCTTCGCCCACTCCATTATGGGTCATACACTATCACCAAGGTCGTGGGGGATAATGATTTTGAGCTCAACATTCCTCCTTTCCTTGGTCTGCACCCAGTGTTCAATGTGGATCTCCTTCGCCCTTATTTCCCACCATTATTAGACACCTCAAAAGTAGTAGAACAACTAACAGCAACAGAGCTCAAACCCGATTTCCTACAACAGGCATCCAATGATCAGATTTTGGACAGACAGATCAAGGGCACTCGACAAAAAAGAATACATCTTTATCGAGTCATCAAAGCAGTGCAGCTCCTGCACCAAGGAAAGTGGTTCACATGGGGATAAATTCAGTAGAAATTTCCTCATCTGATGGGGGACCTCAACACAATGGATACCATTGCTTCCTAAGGAGGGAGGATTGATCTAGATGGATATTGGTGGCCACCCACCTTTTCCAATTGGCTCAAAACAGTTTTCTGACAATTTTGGCAATTTACTATTTTTAGCAGTTTTAACTTCCGAGGAAGGTTTTTCAAGATCGAGCTTCTCAATGATATCCAAAGCAATAATTGATCCCCTGAAATGAATCTCCTTTATGATACCTTTCCAATGGGCTATCACATGCCTAAAACAGATATCCTATGCAAAAGTTACGACCCCGGGAAGTTGATGTACTAACTTACCCAAACGGGGCCCACATGACTTTTGGCGCTTCATCTCCTAGGGATAGGTTTTTGGATGTCTAGGGTTTTTGGCATTCTTTCTTATTGTAAAAAGGACTTCAGAGCCTCATTGTAACCTTCTTCTTGTGAATGTGCACTATCGTCACATCTCTTCTCAGAGATAATCCACCACCATTCCAGCAAGCTTGTTTCTGTTGCATTTTACAGTTTCAGCTTATTTCGTTATTGAATAGAAAACTAGTTTTATTGTATCTATGTTATTTTGTGTTAAGCACCTATTAATAATCTGTATTCATTTTTTTTCTGCCTATAAAATCCGTATTAGTGGTATCAGAGCAGTATGCTCCTTGTCGTCTTAATGCATGTCCCCAACAAGGTCGGAGTACAAAGAGTTGGGTCGCGAGCTTATTTCTCTTGAGGAAAGAAGCTCTCGCATGCCCAAGTGACCTCCCATGGTAGGAGAAAAGAAAAATGATGGGATAGAAGATCCTTTAAAACTATTAATCAAGGAAGCCCCCACACAACAAAGGAATGAGATGATAGATAGTTTTGCACAAATCCTTCGGTGCCTACCAACAGGGGATGCATCTTCTTCGAACGGAGGCGCCACCCCCTTCAAGATACAAATAAACTTTGATATTCCTATATTTGAAGTTTAGATAGATGCAGATGTTGTAGACAAGTGGTTGAATCTACTAGAAGGGTATTTTTCTGTAAATAACTTTTCGAATAAAGAAAAGATTCCCTTTGCGCTCCTCAAAGTCGTTCCCCGTGTCAAAGATTGGTAGGAAACTTTTTGTGAGCAAAAGGAAACAGAGGAAACCTCATTATTTTTAGTCACGGCCACCTGGGAATCCTTCATGGATGCTATTAAGGAACAATACTACCCTGTCGGAAGTTATGACGACCTGTATACCAAATGGACCATATTGCGGCAAGAAAGAGACGAAGCAGTGCTAGATTTCACAAATACCTTCCATACCTTGCGCACCAAGTTGGGTATCAAATATTCGGAGTGACATCTAGTTCTCAAGTATCGCGGTGCTTTGCATAGATACATCCAGACCGAAATGAAATTTATGGACATCTCATCCTTGGGTGCGGCCTACAGATATGCCATCAAAATCGAGCAGAAGCTCAAACAAAAGACACGGCAATTTGGGCCTGGGAACCCGTCACAACAAAAGCCAGGAAAGGGTGGCCCCAACCCACCGAACAAAGGAAAGAGCAAAGATGGACAATATCAGGAAAACCATTCCAAGCCGCAAGCAAAGAAGGACACCAGAAAGACAAAGAAAGATAACAGGAAGTGGTGCGACTTCCATAAGAGCCCTTGGCATAACACTGTTGACTGCCGCTCAAAGAAGTCATTCGTGGTCGAAGTGAAATCCTTTGAGTCAGATGAAGATTATGATTCTGAGCCAAAACCACAAAGGGGAAGATAGATCAATGACATGAAACCTAGTGCCACCATTCCTACCACCAAGCTCCAGCCTAGTAAACCAGACGAGCCAGAAGAAGGAGAGAACCTCTTCCATACATAGATGTGGGTAAAAGGTACCCCGCTGCACTTCATCGTTGATAGCGGTAGCCAAAAGAACCTCATCTCAGCAAAGGTTGTCAAGCGAGCGGCCCTACCAACAACGTCACACCCACAATCGTACACCATTGGATGGATTTTCCAAGGAAGCGATCTCCACGTCCGCCAACAGTGTCGACTGTCGTACGGTATCAAACCCTTCAAAGACGAGGTATTGTGTGATGTTTCTCCTCTCAAAGTTTGTGATGTTCTTTTGGGCCAACCTTATTTATGGAAATGTCATGATGTATATGAGTCTAGGCCTCGTAGTGTTATTATTGCTTTGAACAGGAAATTGTATAGGATACCCGAGGAAGTCCCACCTAGTGCTATTTCCTTGATCTCTGCTAAGAAATGCAGGAAGGTCATCTCTTAGACGGGGAAGTTTATCTTCTTCGAGATTCACTCTCAAAATAAGAGAAATATCACAGCCACATCCAGAGTCTCTGCGGCTGACCTCTTCACACAACAGAAGCAAGTAGATAAGGTCGTGGAAGAATACTCGAATATCTTCTCCTCACCTACAGGGGTACCTATGCACTGCCAGGTCAAGCACCCCATCGATCTGACCCCTGGCGCACCACTACCCAATGGGCCAGTCTATCGTTGCTCTTTGTTAGATAATGAGGAGATCAAGCAATAGATCCAAGAACTTCTCCACAAGGGGCACATCTTCCCCAGCTCATCACCTTGCGGGAGCCCAATCGTGTTGGTACAGAAGAAAGATGGAACCTGGTGACTTTGTATTGATTACCGAGCTCTTAATAAAATCACAGTCAGAAACCGGTACCTGATTCCCCGAATCAATGATCTCCTTGATCAACTCGCGGGGGGCAAATACTTCAGTAAGATTTATCTGAAGTCTGGCTACCACCAGGTCCCGATAGAACAGACAGATGTATGGAAGACCACCTTCAAGTCAAAGGAAGGCCTTTTTGAATGGTTGGTCATGCCCGTTGGTTTGACAAATGCTCTAGCCACTTTCATGAGGATGATGGACAATATCTTGCAACCATTCACCAATACTTTTGTAGTGGTGTATCTGGATGACATTCTCATTTACAGCAAGACTTGGGCTGAACACTTGCATCATATTCAGTAGGTTCTGCACACCCTGTGGCAGCACAAGCTATACGCCAACTTGGAAAAATGCTCCTTTGGCATGGATAGGGTCCATTAACTAGGCTACATCATTGATCAGCATGGCATACATGTGGATCTAGCCAAGATCCAAGTCATCCATGACTAACCAGCCACAACAACACTCACTGAGCTTCAGATATTTTTGGGCCTTGCCAATTTCTACCACAGGTTCGTGTTGGGTTTCTCCCGTATTGCATGGGCCCTCAGCAAAATAAACAGAGGTAGTGGTAAGGCGAAATTTGTGTGGAGTCGGTCCCAAAAAAATAATTTGATGATTTGAAGCAACGCTTGTGCTCAACCCCGGTACTTTCACTGCCATACCTGTGGCATCCTTTTGAGATCGAGATAGATGCTTCAGACTACGTTGTGGGCATCGTTGTCACTCAGCACGGCCACCCCGTGGTCTATCATAGTGAGACACTCTCAGATACTGTCTGTAAGTACCCAACCTATGACAAAAGAAATATACTCCATTGTGAAAGCATGCCGCCAGTGGAGACATTACATTCTTGGGAAGGAGACAGTCATCCACATTGATCACAAGCCACTGCAGTTCATGCAGACGCAGGGAAAATTGCAGAATGACCACCATCAAAAGTGGTCCACATACTTGCAGCAATTCCACCTCAACATCAAGCATAAAAAAGGAATCACCAATCGCATCCTTGATAGCCTCAGCAGACCGCCAGTCATGGCACTCACCACGGTGCTAGACTCTTGCGGCCATGAGACATCTAGATGGACCCAACTTTATGAGACAGACCCTGACTTCACCACCACCTACCAAATGTTGGGTGCAAACGTAGTTGTCAATAATTTCCATCTTCAGGATGGGTTGTTGTGTCGTCTGGGCCATATCTGTGTTCCATCAAGTGAGTGAGCGAACTTGATCTGGGAATCCCACTACAGTCAGGTGGCAGGACACTTCGGCGTTGAAAAGATAGTGGCGATTCTACAAAAACATTTCTACAGGCCGAAACTTCGACAGGAGGTCAACAAGTATATCAGGTCCTGCACTACCTCCTCTATTTCCAAACCGACCACTAAGAAATAGGTCATGTACTCCCCTCTTCCTACTCTTGACAGGGCATGGGAATCCATCTCAATGGACTACATGTCGGGCCTCCCATCCACCAAGCGGGGAAATCACTGTGTTTTTTTGGTTGTTGATCGCTTTTCTAAGATGGGGATTTTGGTTGCCTGCAAGAATAGCATCACAGCAAAGGCCACTGCCAAGATCTTCTTTGAACGAGTCTAGGTACATTTTGGAATCCCACAAACCATTGTCTTAGATTAGAAAAGTCGATTTCTCAACACATTTTGGTCGAATGTCTGGTTACTGCTTGACACCAAGCTCACCAAATCCACGACCTTCCACCCCTAGACAGATGGCCAAACCGAGGTTGTAAATCAAATGATTGTGCATATCCTTCGCATGTATAATTCAAAGTACCCTCGCACATGGGATGAGAGCCTTCCCTATGTCCAGCATAGCTACAACCGAGCCCTCCATAGCTTAGCTGGCCACAGCCACTTTCAAGTGGGGTTAGGATTCCAACCATTGGGACCCATAGATGTTGCACTTCCCCTTGCGGTCACCTCGACCGACTCATCTCCTGCTCCAACTAAAGATGACAAAGCCACCCGGTTCATTGAGCGAATCCAACACATCCACCAACAGGTTTAGGATATCCTATAGAAGTCCAATGACAAGTACAAATAGCACCATGTTCAACATCAGGTGTCGCATAAGTTTCAGGTGGGCGACAAAGTTTGGTTGCACTTGCAGAAAGAACGCCTTACAGGACCCCATCGGAAGCTTCGTCCACACCATTATGGGTCGTACATTATCACCAAGGTCGTGGGGGATAATTCTTTTGAGCTAAACATTCCTCCTTTCCTTGGTCTGCACCCAGTGTTCAATGTGGATCTCCTTCGCCCTTATTTCCCACCATTATTGGACACCTCAGAAGTAGCAGAACAACTGACACCAACATAGATCAACCCCAACTTCCTACAACAAGCATCCAATTATCAGATTGTGGACAGACATATCAAGGGCACTCAACAACAAAGTATCCACTTTATCGAGTCGTCAAAGCAGGGCAGCTCCTGCACCAAGGCAAGTGGCTCACCTGGGGCCAAATTTAGCAGAAATTTCCTCATCTGATGGGGGACCTCAATGCAATGGAGACCATTGATTCCTAAGGAGGGAGAATTGATCCATATGGATATCGATGGCCACCCACCTTTTCCAATTGTCTCAAAACAGTTTTATGACAATTTTGGCAATTTACTATTTTTAGCAGTTTTAACTTTCGGGACCATTTTGAGGGCCTAAATGAAGGTTTTTCAAGATCGACCTCCTCAGTGATATCCAAAGTATTAATTGATCCCCCAAAATGAATATTCTCAACGATACCTTTCCAACAGGCTAGAACACGCCTAAAACGAAGATTGCATGCAAAAGTTACGACCCCGGGAAGTTGATGTACTAACTTACCCAAACGGGGCCCACATGACTTTTGTTGCTTCATCTCCTAGGGTTAGGTTTTTTTATGTCTAGGTTCTTTGGAATTATTTATTATTATAAAACGGACTTCGGAGCCTCATTGTAACCTTCTTTTTGCAAATGTGCGTTGTTGTCACATCTCTTCTCAGAGATAAGCTTCCACCATTCCAGCAAGCTTGTTTCTGCTGCATTTTACAGTTTCAGCTTATTTCGTTATTGAATAGAAAACCAGTTTTACTGTATCTCTATTATTTTGTGTTAAGCACCTGTTAATAATCTGCATTCATTTCATTCTACTCATAAAATCCGGATCAGTGGTATCAGAGCGGTCTGCTCCTTGTCCTCTTAATGCATGTCCCCAACAAGGTCGGAGTACAAAGAGTTGGGTCTCGAGCTTGTTTCTCTTGAGGAAAGAAGCTCTCACACACCCAAGTGACCTCCCATGGAAGAAGAAAAAAAAGATGAAGATATAGGAGTTCCTTTCAAACTGTTAATTGAGGAATCCCTCATGCAACAGAGGAACGAGATGATGGATAGTTTCGCGCAAATCCTTCGGCGGGTACCAACAGGGGATGCATCTTCTTCGAACGAAGGCACGTCGTCCCCATCAAGGTAAAAATAAACTTCGATATTCCTATATTTGAAGGTTAGATAGACGCAGATGCTATATACAAGTGGTTGAATCTACTAGAAGGGTATTTTTCTGTCCATAACTTTTCGAATAAAGAAAAGATTACTTTTGCACTCCTCAAAGTCATTCCCCATGTCAAAGATTGGTGGGAAACTTTCTGTGAGCAAAAGGAAACAGAGAAAACCTCATTATTTTCAGTCAGAGCCACCTGGGAATCTTTCAAGGATGTTATTAAGGAACAATACTACCCTGTCGGAAGTTATGACGACCTATATATGAAATGGACCACACTACGGCAAGAAAGAGACCAAGTAGTGCCAGATTTCACAAATATCTTCCATACCTTGCGCACCAAGTTGGGTATCAAGATTCGGAGCAACATCGGGTGCTCAAGTATCACGGTTCTCTTCATAGATACATCCAAACCGAAATGAAATTTATGGACATCTCACCCTTGGGCATGGCCTACCGATATGCCATCAAAATCGAGCAGAAGCTCAAACAAAAGATGAGGCAATTTGGGCCCTGGAACCCCTCACAACAAAAGCCAGGAAATGGCAGCCCCAACCCACGAAACAAAGGACAAAGCAAATATGGACAGTATCAGGACAACTAGTCCAAGCTGCAAGCAAAGAAGGACACAAGAAAGACAAAGAAAGATACCGGGAAGTGGTGTGACTTCCATAAGAGCCCTTGGCATAACACTGTTGACTATCGCTCAAAGCAGTCGTTGGTGGCCGAAGTGAAAGCCTCTGAATCAAATGCATATTATGACTCAGAGCCAGAACCAGAAAGGGGAAGATGGATCATTGACGTGGAACCCAGTGCCACCATTGCTACCACCAAGCTCCAGCCTGCTGAACCAGACGAGCCAGAAGAAGGAGAGCACCTCTTCCATTCACAGATGTGAGTAAAAGGCACCCCGCTACACTTCATTGTTGATAGTGGTAGCCAGAAAAACCTCATCTCAGCAAAGGTCATAAAGCGATTGGCCCTTTCCAACAAAGCCACACCCACAACCGTACACCATTGGATGGCTCCGCCAAGTAAGTGATCTTTGTGTCAGCCAACAGTGTCGACTATCGTACGTCATCAAGCCCTTAAAAGATGAGGTATTGTGTGATGTTTCTCCTCTTGAAGTTTGTGATGTTCTTTTGGACCAACCTTATTTATGGAAATGTCATGATGTATATGAGTCTAGGCCTCATAGTGTTATTATTACTTTGAACAGGAAAATTTACAGGATACCCGAGGCAGTCCCACCTAGTGCTATTTCCTTGATCTCTGCTAATCAATGCAGGAAGGTCATCTCTCAAACAAGGAAGTTTGTCTTCTTCGTGATTCTCTCTCAGAATAAGAAAAATATCACAGCCACATCCAGGGTATCTAGGGATGACCTCTCCACACAATAGAAGCAAGTAGATAAGGTCGTGGAAGAATACTCATATATCTTCTCCTCACCTACAGAGGTACCTCTTCACTTCCAGGTCAAGAACCCCATCGATATGACCCCCAATGCACCGCTACCCAATGGGCCAGTCTATCGTCGCTCTTTGTTAGAGAATGAAAAGATCGTGTGACAGATCCAAGAACTACTCCACAAGGGGCACATCCACCCCAGCTCATCACCTTGCGGGAGCCCAATCGTGCTGGTACAGAAGAAAGATGGAACCTGGCGACTCTGTATTGATTAGAGAGCTCTTAATAAAATCATAGTCAGAAACCAGTACCTGATTCCCCAAATCGATGGCCTCCTTGATCAACTCACGGGAGCCAAATACTTTAGTAATATTGATCTAAAGTCTGGCTACAACCAGGTCCCGATAGAACAGACAGATGTATGGAAGACCGCCTTCAAGTCAAAGGAAGGCCTTTTTGAATGGTTCGTCATGCCCTTTGGTTTGAAAAATTCTCCAACCACTTTCATGAGGATGATGGATGATATCCTATGACCATTCACCAATACTTTTGTAGTGGTGTATCTGGATGACATTCTCATTTACAGCAAGACTTGGGCTGAACACTTGTAGCATATTCAGCAGGTTCTGCACACCCTACGGCAGCACAAGCTATACGCCAACTTGGAAAAATGCTCCTTCAGCATGGACAGGGTCCATTACCTGGGCTACATCATTGATCAGCATGGTGTACATGTAGATCCAGCCAAGATCCAAGTCATTCGTGACTGGCCAACCCCAAGAACACTCACTAAGCTTCAGAGCTTCTTGGGCCTTGCCAATTTCTACTGCAGGTTCGTGTTGGGTTTCTCCCATATTGCATGGGCTCTTAGCCAAATAAACAGAGTTGTTGGTAAGGTGAAATTTGCATGGGGCTGGTCCCAACAACAAGCGTTCAATGATTTGAAGCAGCGCTTGTGCTCAGCCCCAGTACTTTCACTACCATACCTGCAGCATCCTTTTTAGATCAAGACAGATGCTTCAGACTATGTTTTGGGTGTCGTTCTCACTCAGCACGACCACCCCGTGGCCTATCATAGTGAGACATTGTCAGATATTGTCCGTAAGTACCCTACTTACAAAAAATAAATGTAATCCATTGTGCAAGCATGCCGCCAGTGGAGACATTACATTCTTGGAAAGGAGACAGTCATCCACACTGATCATAAGCCACTGCAGTTCATGTAGACATAGGGAAAATTGCAGAATTACCTCCATCAAAAGTGGTCCACATACTTGCAGCAATTCCACCTCAACATCAAGTATAAAATAAGAAGCACCAATCACGTCGTTCATTGCCTCAGCAGACCGCCAGTCGCGGCACTCACCATGGTGATAGACTCTTGAGGCCATGAGACATCTAGATGGACCCAACTCTATGACACAGACCCTAAGTTCGCCACCACCTACCAAATGTTGGGTGCAAATGCAGTTGTCGATCATTTCCATATTCAGGATGGGTTTTTGTGTCGTTTGGGCCATATTTGTGTTCCATCAAGTGAGCGAGTGAAGTTGATCTGGGAATCCCACTACAGTCGGGTGGTAGGACACTTCGGCATTGAAAATACAATGGCGATGCTACAGAAACATTTCTACTCGACGAAACTTAGACAGGATGTCAGCATACCAGATCCTGCACTGCCTGCGCTACTTCCAAACCGACCACTAAGAAACAGGGCCTATACACCCCTCTTCCTACTCCTGATAGGCCATGGGAATCCATATCAATGGACTACATGTCGGGCCTCCTGTCCACCAAGTGGGGAAATGACTATGTTTTGTGGTTGTTGATCACTTTTCTAAGATGGTGATTCTAGTTGCCTGCAAGAAGAGAATCACAGTAGAGGCCACTGCCTAGCTCTTCTTTGAACGAGTCTGGGTACATTTTGGAATCCCACAAACCATTGTCTCAGATCGGGATAGTCGATTTCTCAGTACATTCTGGTCGAGCCTTTGGTCACTGCTGGACACCAAGCTTACCAAATCCATGGCCTTCCACCCCCAGACAGATGGCCAAACCGAGGTTGTAAATCGAATGAATGTGCATATCCTTCGCATGTATAATTCAAAGCACCCTTGCACATGGGATGAGACCCTTCCCTATGTCCATCATAGCTACAACCAAACCCTGCATAGCTCAACCGGCCACAGACCCTTTCAAGTGGGGTTGGGATTCCAACCATTGGGACCCATAGATGTTGCACTTCCCCTTGCAGTCACCTCGACCGACTCATCTACTACTCCAACTGAAGCTGAAAAAGCCACCCGGTTCATTGAGCGAATCCAGCACATCCACCAACAGGTTTAGGATATCCTACAGAAGTCTAATGACAAGTACAAACAGCACCATGATCAACATCAGGTGCCACATAAGTTTCAGGTGGGCGAAAAAGTTTGGTTGCACTTGCAGAAAGAATTCCTTACAGGACCCCATCGGAAGCTTCGCCCACTTCGTTATGGGTCGTACACTATCACCAAGGCCATGGGGGATAAAGCTTTTGAGATCAACATTCCTCCTTTCCTTGGTCTGCACCCAGTGTTCAATGTCCATCTCCTTCACCCTTATTTCCCACCATTATTGGACACCTCAAAAGTAGCAGAACAACTGACACCAACAGAGCTCAACCCCGACTTCCTACAATAGGCATCCAATGATCAGATTGTGGACAGACAGATCAAGGGTAGCTCCTGCACCAAGGCAAGTGGCTCACCTGGGGCCAAATTCAGCAGAAATTTCTTCATCTGATGGGGGACCTCAACGGAATAGATACCATTGCTTCCTAAGGAGGGAGTATTGATCCATATGGATATTGTTGGCCACCCACCTTTTCCAATTGGCTCAAAATAGTTTTCTGACAATTTTGGCAATTTACTATTTTTAGCAGTTTTAACTTCCAGGGCCATTTTTAGGGCCTAAATGAAGTTTTTTCGGGATCGATCTCCTCAATGTTGGCCTAAATAATAATTCATCCCCCAAAATAAATCTCCTTGATTATACCTTTCCAACGAGCTATCACACACCTAAAACGGAGATCGTATGCAAAAGTTACGACCCCGGAAAGTTGATGTAATAACTTACCCAAACGGGGCCCACATGACTTTTGGCGCTTCATCTCCTAGGGTTAGGTTTTTGGATGTCTCGGGTTTTTGGCATTATTTCTTATTGTAAAAAATCCTTCACAGCCTCATTGTAACCTTCTTCTTGCGAATGCATGCTGCCATCACATCTCTTCTCTAAGATAAGCCACCACCATTCCAACAAACGTGTTTCTGTTGCATTTTATAGTTTCAACTTATTTCATTATTGAATAGAAAGCAAGTTTTACTGTATCTCTGTTGTTTTGTGTTAAGCACCTGTTAATAATCTATATTCATTTCATTCTACTCATAAAATACGGATCAGTGGTATCAGAGCGGTCTGCTCCTTGTCGTCTTAATGCATGTCCCCAACAAGGTCGGAGTACAAAGAGTTGGGTCTCGAGCTTGTTTCTCTTGAGGAAAGAAGCTCTCGCACACCCAAGCGACCTCCCATGGCAGGAGAAAATAAGGATGATGGAACAGGAGATCCTTTCAAACTGTTAATTGAGGAAGCCCTCACGCAACAGAGGAACGTGATGATGGATAGTTTCGCGCAAATCCTTCGGTGGCTACCAACAGGGGATGCATCTTCTTCGAACGGAGGCGTTGCCCCCTTCAAGGTACAAATAAACTTCAATATTCCTATATTTGAAGGTCAGATAGACGTAGATGTTGTAGACAAGTGGTTGAATCTACTAGAAGGTTATTTTTCTATCCATAACTTTTCAAATAAAGAAAAGATTACGTTTGTGCTCCTCAAAGTCGTTCCCCATGTCAAAGATTGGTGGGAAAAAATTTGTGAGAAAAAGGAAATAGAGGAAACCTCATTATTTTCAATCACGGCCACCTGGGAATCCTTCAGGGATGCTATTAACGAACAATACTACCCTGTTTGAAGTTATGACGACCTGTATACCAAATGGACCACACTGCAGCAAGAAAGAGACCAAGCAGTGCCAGATTTCACAAATATCTTCCATACCTTGCGCACCAAGTTGGGTATCAAATATTCGGAGTGACATCTGGTGCTCAAGTATCGTGGTGCTCTACATAGATACATCCAGACCGAAATGAAATTTTTGGACATCTCATCCTTGGGTGCAGCCTACCGATATGTCGTCAAAATCGAGCAGAAGCTCAAACAAAAGATGCGGCAATTTGGGCCTAGGAACCCCTCACAACAAAATCCAGGAAATTTGTATATGAGTCTAGGCCTCATAGTGTTATTATTACTTTGAATAGGAAATTGTATAGGATACTCGAGGCAGCACCACCTAGTGCTATTTCCTTGATCTATGTTATGCAATGCAGGAAGGTCATCTCTTAGAGGGGGAAGTTTGTCTTCTTCACGATTCACTCTCAGAATAAGCGAAAGATCATAGCCACATCCAGGGTCTCTGCGGCCGACCTCTCCACACAACAGAAGCAAGTATATAAGGTTGTGGAAGAATACTCGGATATCTTCTCCTCACCTACAGGGGTACCTTTGCACTTCCAAGTCAAGCACCCCATCGATCTGACCCCCGACGCACCACTACCCAATGGGCCAGTCTATTGTCGCTCTTTGTTAGAGAATGAGGAGATCAAGCGACAAATCCAAGAATTTCTCCACAAAGGGAACATCTTCCCCAGCTCATAACCTTCCAGGAGCCCAATCGTGTTGGTACAAAAGAAAGATGGAACCTAGTGACTCTGTTTTGATTATCGAGATCTTAATAAAATCACAGTCAGAAACCAGTACTTGATTCCCCGAATCGATAACCTCCTTGATCAACTCATGGGGGGAAAATACTTCAGTAAGATTGATCTGAAGTATGGCTACCACCAGGTCCCGATAGAACAAACATATGTATGGAAGACCACCTTCAAGTCAAAGGAAGGCCTTTTTGAATGGTTAGTCATGCCCTTTGGTTTGACAAATGCTCCATCCACTTTCATGAGGATGATGGACGATATCCTACAACCATTCACCAATACTTTTGTAGTGGTGTATCTGGATGACATTCTCATTTACAGCAAGACTTGGGCCGAACACTTGCAGCATAGTCAGCAAGTTCTGCACACCCTGTGGCAGCACAAGCTATACGCCAACTTGGAAAAATGATCCTTCGGCATGGAAAGGGTCCATTACCTGGGCTACATCATTGATCAGCATGGTGTACATGTGGATCCAGCAAATATCGAAGTGATCTGTGACTGGCCATCCCCAACAACACTCATTGAGCTTCGGAGCTTCTTTGGCCTTACCAATTTCTACCGCAGGTTCGTGTTGGATTTCTCTCATATTGCATGGGCCCTCAGCCAAATAAACAGAGGTGGTGGTAAGGTGAAATTTGTGTGGGGTTGGTCCCAACAAAAAGTGTTCGATGATTTGAAGCAGTTCTTGTGCTCAGACCCAATACTTTCACTACCAGACCAACAACATCCTTTTGAGATCGAGACAGATGCTTCAGACTATGATGTGGGCACCGTTCTCACTCAGCATGGCCACCCCGTGGCCTATCGTAGTGAGACATTGTCAGATACTGTTTGCAAGTACCGTACTTATGAAAAAGAAATGTACTCCATTGAGCAAGCATGCTGCCAATGGAGACATTACATTCTTTGGAAGGAGACAGTCATCCACATTGATCATAAGCCACTGCAGTTCATGCAAACGCAGGGAAAATTGCAGAATGACCGCCATCAAAAGTGGTCCACATACTTGCAGAAATTCCACCTCAACATCAAGTATAAAACAAGAAGCATCAATCACGTCGTTGATTTCCTCAGCAGACTGCCAGTTGCGGAACTCACCACCGTGCTAGACTCTTGCGGACATGAGACATCTGGATGGCCCCAACTCTATGAGACAGACCCTGACTTCGCCACCACCTACCAAATGTTGGATGCAAACGTAGTTATCGATAATTTCCATCTTCAGGATGGGTTGTTGTGTCGTCTGGGCCATATCTGTGTTCCATCAAGTTAGCAAGCGAAGCTGATCTAGGAAGCCCACTACAGTCGGGTGGCAGACACTTCGGTGTTGAAAAGACAGTGGCGATGCTACAAAAACATTTCTACTAGTTGAAACTTCGACAGGAGGTTAGCAAGTATATCAGGTCCTGCATTGCCTGCGTTATTGCCAAACCAACCACTAAGAAATAGGGCCTATACACCACTCTTCCTATTCCTGACAGCCCATGGGAATCCATCTCAATGGACTACATGTCGAGCCTCCCATCCACCAAGCAGGGAAATGACTGTGTTTTTGTGGTTGTTGATCGCTTTTCTAAAATGGCGATTCTAGTTGCCTGCAAGAATAGCATCGCAGTAGAGGCCATTGCCAAGATCTTCTTTGAATGAGTCTGGGTACATTTTGGAATCCCACAAACCATTGTCTCAGATCGGGATAGTCGATTTCTCAGCACATTTTGGTCGAGCCTCTGGTCATTGTTGGACACCAAGATCACCAAATCCATGGTCTTCCACCCCAAGACAGATGGCCAAACCGAGGTTGTAAATCGAATGATTGTGCATATCCTTCACATGTATAATTCAAATCACCCTCACACATGAGATGAGATCCTTCCCTATGTCCATCATAGCTACAACCGAGCCCTGCATAGCTCAACCTACCACAGCCCCTTTCAAGTGGGGTTGGGATTCCAACCATTGGGACCCATAGATGTTGCACTTCCCCTTGCAGTCACCTCGACCGACTCATATCTTGCTCCAACTGAAGATGACAAAGCCACCTGGTTCATTGAGCGAATCCAGCACATCCCCCAACAGGTTCAAGATATCCTATTGAAGTCCAATGACAAGTACAAACAACGCCATGATCAACATTGAGTGCCGCATAAGTTTCTGGTGGGCGAGAAAGTTTGGTTGCACTTGCAGAAAGAACGCCTTACAGAACCCCATCGGAAGCTTCACCCACTCCATTATGGGTCGTACACTATCACCAAGGCCATGGGGGATAATTCTTTTGAGCTCAACATTCCTCCTTTCCTTGGTCTGCACCCAGTGTTCAATGTGGATCTCCTTCGCCCTTATTTCCCACCATTATTGGACACCTCAAAAGTAGTAGAACAACCTGACACCAACAGAGCTCAACCCCGACTTCCTACAACAGGCATCCCATGATCATTTTGTGGACAAACAAATCAATGGCACTCGACGTCAAATGATTTAGCTTTATCGAGTCGTCAAAGCAGTGCAGCTCCTGCACCAAGGCAAGTTGCTCACCTAGGGCCAAACTCAGCAGAAATTTCCTCATCTGATGGGGGACCTCCACGCAATGGAGACCATTGATTCCTAAGGAGGGAGGATTGATCCATATGGATATCAGTGGCCATCCACCTTTTCATATTGACTCAAAACAGTTTTCTGACAATTTTGGCAATTTACTATTTTTAGCAGTTTTAACTTCCGGGGCCATTTTGGGGCCTAAATGAAGGTTTTTCGGGATCGATCTCCTCAATGATAATAAAATTAATAATTGAGCCCCCAAAATGAATTTCCTTGCCGATACCTTTCCAACAGGATATCACATTCCTAAAACAAAGATCGTATGCAAAAGTTACGACCCTGAGAAGTTGATGTACTAACTTACCCAAACGGGGCCCACATGACTTTTGGCGCTTCATCTCCTAGGGTTAGGTTTTTTTATGTCTAGGGTTTTTGGAATTATTTATTATTGTAAAAAGGCCTTCAAAGCCTCATTGTAACCTTCTTATTGTGAATGTGCGCTTCCATCACATCTCTTCTCAGAGATAAGCCGCCACCATTCTAGCAAGCTTGTTTCCGCTGCATTTTACAATTTCAGCTTATTTCGTTATTGAATAGAAAACCAGTTTTACTGCATCTCTGTTATTTTGTGTTAAGCGCCTATTAATAATATGTATTCATTTCATTCTTCTCATAAACTCTGGATCAGTGGTATCAGAGTGGTGTGCTCCTTGTCCTCTTAATGCATGTTCCCAACGAGGTCGGAGTACAAAGAGTTGGGTCTCGAGCTTGTTTCTCTTGAGGAAAGAAGCTCTCGCACGGGACAGGAGATCCTTTCAAACTGTTAATTGAGGAATCCCTGAAGCAACAAAGGAACGAGATGATGGATAGTTTTGTGCAAATACTTCGACGGCTACCAACAGGGGATCCATCTTCTTCGAACGGAGGCGTCGCCCCCTTCAAGGTACAAATAAACTTCAATATACCTATATTTGAAGGTCAGATAGATGCAGATGTTGTAGACAAGTGTTTGAATCTACTAGAAGGGTATTTTTTTGTCCATAACTATTTGAATAAATAAAATATTACTTTTGCACTCCTCAAAGTCGTTCCCCATGTCAAAGATTGGTGGGAAACTCTCTGTGAGCAAAAGGAAACAGAGGAAACCTCATTATTTTTAGTCATGGCCACCTGGGAATCCTTCAGGGATGCTATTAAGGAACAATACTACCATGTCAGAAGTTATGACAACCTGTATACCAAATGGACCACACTGCGGCAAGAAAGAGACCAAGCAGTGCCAGATTTCACAAATATCTTCCATACATTGCGCACCAAGTTGGGTATCAAAGATTCGGAGTGACATATGGTGCTCAAGTATTGTGGTTCTTTGCATAGATACATCCAGACCGAAATGAAATTTCTATACATCTCATCATTGGGCGCGGCCTACCGATATGCCATCAAAATCGAGCAGAAGCTCAAACAAAAGAGGCGGCAATTTGGGCTTGGGAACCCCTCACAAAAAAATCCAGGAAAGGGCGGCCCCAACCCACTGAACAAAGGACAGAGCAAATATGGACAGTATCAGGACAACCATTCCAAGTCACAATCAAAGAATGACACCGGAAAGACAAATAAAGATAACGGGAAGTGGTGCGACTTCCATAAGAGCCCTTGGTATAACACTGCTGACTGCAACTCAAAGCAGTCGCTGGTGGCCGAAGTGAAAGCCTCTGAATCAGATGTAGATTATGACTCTGAGACAGAACCAGAAAGGGGAAGACAGCTCATTCACGCAGAACCCAGTGCCACCGTTGCTACCACCAAGCTCCATCCTGGTGAACCAGATGAGCCAGAAGAAGGAGAGAACCTCTTCCATTCACAGATGTGGGTAAAAGGCACCCTATTGCACTTCATCATTGATAGCGGTATCCATAATAACCTCATCTCAGTAGAGGTTTTCAAGCGGTTGGCCATGCCAACAATGTCGCACCCACAACCGTACACCATTGGATGGATCTTCCAAGGAAGTGATCTCTATGTCATCCAACAGTGTTGACTGTTGTACGACATCAAGCCCTTCAAAGATGAGGTATTGTGTGATGTTGCTCCTCTCAAAGTTTGTGATGTTATTTTGGGCCAACCTTATTTATGGAAACATCATGTTGTATATGAGTCTAGGCCTCGTAGTGTTATTATTACTTTGAACAGAAAATTGTACAGGATACCCGAGGCAATCCCACCTAGTGCTATTTCCTTGATCTCTGCTAAGCAATGCAGGTAGGTCATCTCTCAGATGGGAAAGTTTGTCTTCTTCATGATTCACTCTTAGAATAAGCGAAAGATCATAGCCACATCCAGGGTCTCTGTGGCCGACCTCTCCACACAACAGAATCAAGTAGATAAGGTCGTGGAAGAATACTCGGATATCTTTTCCTCACCTACAGGGGTACCTCTGCACTGCTAGGTCAAGCACCCCATCGATCTGACCCCCAGCGCACTGTTACCCAATGGGCCAGTCTATCGTCGCTCTTTTTTAGAGAATGAGGAGATCAAGTGACAGATCCAAGAACTTCTCCACAAGGGGCACATCCACCCCATCTCATCACCTTGCAGGAGCCCAATCATGCTGGTATAGAAGAAAGATGGAACCTGGCGGCTCTATATTGATTACCGAGCTCTTAATAAAATCACTGTCAGAAACCGGTACCTGATTCCCCGAATCGATGACCACCTTGATCAACTCACGGGGGCCAAATACTTCAGTAAGATTGATCTGAAGTTTGGCTACCACCAGGTCCCGATAGAACAGACAGATGTATGGAAGACCGCCTTCAAGTCAAAGGAAGGCCTTTTTGAATGGTTGGTCATGCCCATTGGTTTGACAAATGCTCCAGCCACTTTCATGAGGATGATGGATGATATCCTATGACCATTCACCAATACTTTTGTAGTTGTGTATCTGGATGACATTCTCATTTACTGCAAGACTTAGGTCGAACACTTGCAGCATATTCAGTAGGTTCTGCACACCCTAAGGTAGCACAAGCTATACACCAACTTGTAAAAATGCTCTTTCGACATGGACAGGGTCCATTACTTGGGCTACATCATTGATCAGAATGGCATACATGTGGATCCAGCCAAGATCCAAGTCATACGTGACTGGCCAGCCCCAACAACACTCACTGAGATTTGAAGCTTCTTGGGCCTTGCCAATTTCTACCGCAGGTTCATGTTGGGTTTCTCCCATATCGCATGGACCCTCAACCAAATAAACAGAGGTTGTGGTAAGGCTAAATTTGCATGGGGTTGGTCCCAACAACAAGTGTTCGATGATTTGAAGTAGTGCTTGTGCTCAACCCCGGTACTTTCACTACCAGACCTGCAACATCCTTTTGAGATCGAGACAGATGCTTCAGACTATGATGTGGGCATCGTTCGTACTCAGCACGGCCACCCCGTGGCCTATCATAGTGAGACATTGTCAGATACTGTCCGTAAATACCCTACTTATGACAAATAAATGTACTCCATTTTGCAAGCATGCCGCCAGTGGAGACATTACATTCTTGGGAAGGAGACAGTCATCCACACTGATCATAAGCCACTGCAGTTCATGCAGACGTAGGGAAAATTGTAGAATGACCACCATCAAAACTGGTCCACATACTTGCAACAATTCCACCTCAACATCAAGTATAAAACAGGAAGCACCAATCGCGTCGTTGATTTCCTCAGTAGACCGCTAGTTGCGGCACTCACCACGGTGCTAGACTCTTGCGGCCATGAGACATCTGGATGGCCCCAAATCTATGAGACAGACCCTGACTTCGCCACCACCTACCAAATGTTGGGTGCAAACACAGTTGTCGATAATTTACATCTTCAGGATGGGTTGTTGTGTTGTCTTGGCCATATTTTTGTTCCATCAAGTGAGCGAGTGAAGATGATCTGGGAAGCCAACTACAGTTGGGTGGCAGGACACTTCGACATTGAAAAGATAGTGGCGATGCTACAGAAACATTTCTACTGGCCGAAACTTCGACAGGAGGTCAGCAAGTATATCAGGTCCTACACTGCCTGTGCTATTGCCAAACCGACCACTAAGAAACAGGGCCTGTACACCCCTCTTCCTACTCTTGACAGGACATTGGAATCCATCTCAGTCGACTACATGTTGGGCCTCCCTTCCACCAAGCGGGGAAATGACTGTGTTTTTGTGGTTGTTGATCGCTTTTCTAAGATGGTGATTCTGGTTGCCTACAAGAAGAGCATTACAGCAAAGGCCACTGCCAATCTCTTCTTTGAACGAGTCTGGGTACATTTTGGAATCCCACAAACCATTGTCTCGAATAGGGATAGTCGATTTCTCAGCACATTCTGGTCGAGCCTCTGGTCACTGCTGGACACCAAGCTCACCAAATCCATGGCCTTCCACCCCCAGACAGATGGCCAAACCGAGGTTGTAAATCAAATGATTGTGCATATCCTTCGCATGTATACTTCAAAGCACCCTCTCACATGGGATGAGAACCTTCCCTATGTCCAACATAGCTACAACCAAGCCCTGCATAGCTCAACTGGCCACAGCCCCTTTCAAGTGGGGTTGGGATTCCAACCATTGGGACCCATAGATGTTGCACTTCCCCTTGCAGTCACCTCGATCGACTCATATCCTACTCCAACTAGAGATGACAAAGCCACCCGATTCATTGAGAGAATCCATCACATCCGCCAACAGGTTCAGGATATCCTACAGAAGTCCAATGACAAGTACAAATAGCGCCATGATCCACATCGGGTGTCGCATAAGTTTCAAGTGGGCGACAAAGTTTGGTTGCACTTGCAAAAAGAACGCCTTACAGGACCCCATCGGAAGCTTCACCCACTCCGTTATGGGCCATACACTATCACCAAGGCCATGGGGGATAATTCTTTTGAGCTCAACATTCCTCATTTCCTTGGTCTGCACCCAGTGTTCAATGTGGATCTCCTTCGCCCTTATTTCCCACCATTATTGGACACCTCAAAAGTAGTAGAACAACTGAAACCAACAGAGCTCAACCCCGACTGCCTACAATAGGAATCCAATGATCAGATTGCAGACAGACAGATCAAGGTCACTCGACAACAGAGGATCCAGCTTTATCGAGTCGTCAAAGCAGGGCAGCTCCTACACCAAGGCAAGTGGCTCACCTGGGGCCAAATTCAGTAGAAATTTCCCCATCTGATGGGGGACCTCAATGCAATGGATACCATTTCTTACTAAGGAAGGAGGATTGATCCATATGTATATTCATGGCCACTCGCCTTTTCCAATTGGCTCAAAACAGTTTTCTGACAATTTTGGCAATTTACTATTTTTAGCAGTTTTAACTTTCGGGGCCATTTTGAGGGCCTAAATGAAGGTTTTTCGGGATCGAGCTCCTCAATGATATCCAAAATAATAATTTATCCCCCAAAATTAATCTCCTCGATGATACCTTTCCAACGGGCTATCACACACCTAAAACAGAGATCGTATGCAAACGTTACGACCCCGGGAAATTGATGTACTAACTTACCCAAACGAGGCCCACATGACTTTTGGCGCTTCATCTCCTAGGGCTAGGTTTTTGGATGTCTAGGGTTTTGGGCATTCTTTCTTATTGTAAAAATTCCTTCAGAGCCTCATTGTAACCTTCTTCTTGCGAATGCGTGCTGCCGTCACATCTCTTCTCAGAGATAAGCCGCCACCATTCCAGCAAGCTTGTTTCCGCTGCATTTTACAGTTTCAACTTATTTCGTTATTGAATAGAAAACCAGTTTTATTGTATCTCTGTTATTTTGTGTTACGCACCTATTAATAATATGTATTCATTTCATTATGCTCATAAAATCTGGATCAACAATAGATCAACAATGGACTTATATGTAAAATCAATTATATAAATATAATTAATAGGAATTACAAGGTTTTTATGAAGAATAGTGAAGGACACCAATCCATTTTAGAGAACCAACTCTAGGAGACACAAATCCCCTTCTTCATGGAACCAACCCTAGGAAGCACCAACTCCCTTGTATTTAGGGCACCAACCCTAGGAAGCACCAACTCCCTTGTCTTTAGGGAACCAACACTAGGAAGCACCAACTCCCTTCTCTTTAGGGCACCAACCCTAGGAAACACCAACTCCCTTCTCTTTAGGGCACCAACCCCAGGAAGCACCAAATCCCTTAAATTACACTTTACTTAGTAAAGGATATTAATCATTTTGTGCTCCTCCCTTCCACCCTCACTTCATAAGAATCCTCAATTCTTCTTCTTGGACTCTGCTTCTATTTTGATGTTTTGATCCGGACTGTAGAGACTCTTCTTATTCACCATTCTTCCTTGCTTATACAGTCTCCCAACTGGTGTGAGATATGAAGCATTGTGTCCCTTTGTTTGGACCATCGCACCTCTTCATTTAGATTAACAATAAAAACGTTTGTTTTTCTTCATTATTATTCAAACATTATCGTGGAGTATTTTCAAATTAGTGAGAGTGATTTTCATAAATCAATCACTGATATGGATCAATTTCATTTTTAACTCGATCCCATCCCTCTTTATTTCATTCTCAATTTTCGTTGATCAGATCTAAGATTTTTTATTATCTCTCTAATGCATAGTATGTATTGAGTTACTTAAGATAAATCAGGACAAAGTCCAGATCCTATCTGGTTTAATGTTCCTTCCTGACTGAGATAAATTTCTCATTATGTGTGTTAAATTTCGCACATAAACTCTTCGAGACCTCTATTCCATATGACCATAGGTGGTGACCAGGCACTAAGCCAAACGAGTGCTTAATCACTTATCAAGATCAATGGTCATGTATTAATTGCACGTTGAGATGGATGATTTCCATTACTTTGTAACTTTGTCCTTCGAGAATTCCATCCTTTGCAATCATTCAACCTTTCGGAGAGCATTTCGCCGAAGTACGTATATTATATTGGATGGTCGTGTTTTATCTGCATGATGAACAGTTCTTCTTCACTTCGGAACTTCGACGTTTTGGGACTCTAGTCTTTGCAGTCTTCCAACTCTTCCGGATAAAATTTTGTCAGAGTGTGTATCAACACTTCCCTGCTTAATAACCTTAACATGTCCAGGAGCTAGGACCATGGGCTTAGGCACAAAGGATCTCCCACTCTTCGAGTATTCGGTTATTTGTTACTCTGGGACTTCAAGCTACTCGAACTCTAAAGTAGTTCAATCCCTCCGGAATTTTACCTACCAAATAAGTCATAGAATGGTGGTGACCACTTTTTTTCGGTTAACACCTCCATTTACGCTATCCTTCCTCTATGATTGATCAATGGTCAAGAAATCTCCCAAAGTAGATCAACGATTAGCGTTACTTCATGATTCTCGATTTCTCTATCCTTCCATTGTACTTGATCCAATGGCTATGACTTAATCAAGCGTTGAGATGGATGGCTAGGATTATTTCAGAGTTAATCTTGTGTGAGGGATAAATCTTCTTCCAACCTCTGAACCATAAACCTCTTGTCCATGAGTCATACACACATCATTTCAGATCTTGGAAGGGTTGTTTTACAAACCACTTTGGTTGAATTCTGAAATATCTTATACTCATTGATCTTTATCTCAGAGTGTCAGAGTTGACTGCTACTAGGAAACCTTGATCTGATGACTATCATTGATCTCGAAGTGCTCCTTAGATCTGACGGCTTACTTTTACTTCGGAACTTCGGCTTCGGTTAAAATTCCTTCATGAAAATTTCCTTTCGTCGATATTCTTCGAAGTGGTCAATGTCAAGTTGACCATGCGTACATCATTTCCATGATTGATGGTACATGACTCTTAGTAGTTGATCTAACATTCTAGATTTAATCTATATCTCATGATCTAAATCATTCCCAAATCTTCAACAGACGGCCACGATTCTCCTCTTCTTTACGCAAGTTTCCTCTATGATCCAATAGTCAGAATTTGTCCCAAAGACTAGATAAGTGGATAGAATTCCTCCTAACCTCTTTGGATTTATACTTGGATTCCAACTGAATGAAGATCGTTGATCTGTACCTTTGTTCAACGATCGATGATTATCATATCTCCCAACTATAACAGGGTTTCCTCACAGTTATGAGGGTGTTCTTTGGTTGATCTATTGGGATTTTGATCCCAATAGCACTTCCTTAAAGTACTCATTTTATTGAGATTTCTTGTATGCTCTGATCTTGTGCAATCTAATACGTTGCCTCTCTTTAGATTTACGTAGATTCCTCTGCACCTCGCGTTATGTCTTCTTCACAACTTACTACGTTATTTATCCTGAGCTTTTATCCTTTAGGATCTCAAAGACATATAATGATAATACCATATTGATCTTCTTGACATCAATGCCAACATAATACCATGTCCAATCATTGATCATATTGTCCTTCTTTGACATCAATGCCAACACCATAATTCCATGTTCGATAACATATTTGTGGAAAACCTTCTCAATACTTTTCATAATTCATGGATGGTAAGCAAGGTAAATCGCCATCCCTAATTATGGGGCCTTGCCCCAAAGGAATTAAAAGATTCAAACTCGTGACCAAAAACAAGCATGATAAACTCACATCTGACTCTAAACCAATTGAGCTAACCATAATGATAAAATCACTCACGTCTGACAAGTCAATAATGCTCATTCTCTCCTTTATATTCCACTTCTAATTAAAGCTTAATTCAGCACATATTTTCATTTGGTCGTAAAACCATTTTACTTTGGTTTTTATTTTAACTTAATGAGGTCTTGTAAACTCTCGTTTGAGATGAAAACTTTGTTATGCATTGCTTCTATTTAATACTAGAAGGTCCATGTATACATTGTGTTGAATTGAGTTTTGGTTTCTGATCCAGATTGGATCATTATATTATTTTTCATCTATATCACTACTTTTTGGGTGGAAAAATTGGAGGAAAGACAACTCTGTAAAGAGTGCATCTTTCTTTATACTTGCATCATTTCTTTACCAGAGAAAAGAGAGAAGAGCAGTCTCACCTTCTAGTTGGGTTTTCTCCCATATTGGGTTTCCCAGGTCATATCTTGTGTTTATTTGTGGATGGTGTGAATGTGTTTCATTGTTCTCTATTTTTCTATGTTTTATCTATTTTATCAGTAACTAAATATTTTGGAGATCGAAAGAAAATTAACCTTAATAGTAAAGATTTCAATATTTTATTAGATATGTTGTGACGAATTGTTCAAGTGGAATATCCACAACAGTTTACAGATCAATTTACCACAATTTTACATTTAGGATTTGGATGTAACTGGAAGGAATTTAATATTTCATGATTTCTTTTTTTTTTACATTGATTCTCAATTATTTACTTTTTAGTTTTACTTTCCTCGTTTTTTAATTGTTTTTCTTCATTATTTTTTTAAATTGTTTTTTTTCCTCGGAAAAAAGTGTAATTTATTTCTTTGGAGAGACAAAATTACATATTGTAGGTGTTTCCAAGAGCACATCACACCAACTATGTGAATTTTGGCTATATTAAAAAGGCTCTCGCCTGTCTCAAAAAAAGGGGCCCACTATAAACTCTGGCTATCATATGCAGAGGTATGATTTGCATGGCATTGTGCTTATAAAATTTCTCACCCAGAACAAGGTGGAGTACATATTGTGGAGTTATAGTCGAATATATACATGGTAAATAAAATGCTACAGCAAATACAAAAAGTTTTCAATGCTTTCATAAGTGAGTGTCCATATAAACTGATGACAATTATCATTTAGTTGTGATGTTGGAAAATTTGGCCCACGGCCTGGATCTAGTAGTTACTATGTGCAGATCTTGGAACTTAGGAGACCTCATATTTGATGAATAAAAATTTACTCCTCGTGATTAGTGCCCAAAAAGTGTCGATCATGAAAAGAGTTGAATGCAATTCTTTGAGTCTTTTCTTTAATTCTGAAATTGTCCATGTTCTTCTATAAACGGTCGGTGATAAAATGCATTGAAATCCTCTCCTTTATGCTATGTGAAGTGACATTGTCCCAGTGTGAACTGTAAACCATCTTTGGACAGAGAATATTCTACCATGTTCTTGTCCCTCTATACATGGGAGATAACCAATGAATCAAATGTATCCAACAAACAAAAAATATCCTTCAGGATAGGTATAAGACATATGTTGCGACAAATTTGATGTTTTCTTTCCCAATTGATGACATTCATAAAATCATCAAATATTTGTATATGAATAACACATTTTTCTTTGGCATAAATAAGTAATAGTTCCAGGGCCAATAGTTCAACATAGTTGTTTTTACCCCGACCCAACCCCATTTTTATATGAAAATAATGATTTTTTGTAAAGTGGAGCACAACTCCCCCCGCCCCCCGCAGGTGGAGTTCTGAGAGGATCCATCAAATAAATCCAATGGTTTCAAAGTTTCTATGACCTATGGTTTCCTTAACTATATTTCCAAATATTCTTTTGATTGTGGGAAGTGTGATAATATGGATATACTTTGAGCTGCAATTGCCTCTAGGATAGAGGCTTTTTCCTTGAAAATTATTTCATTCCTGGCCATCCAAATGCCCCAGCTAATTAAGAGAGGAAGTGATTTTATTTCCTTGTGGCTTGGGTCTCTAATCCATGTCTTCCAAGCCATCTCCAATGAGATTCCATGCTAGTCGCATCTTTGCCTGAAGTTTTTGGAGGTTTCAATCCAAACTTTTTTAGTGAAGGGACAGGAGATGAGAATATGAAGAGTAGTTTCAATACTATTTTGACAAAATGGGCATCTACCCGGTCCTTCAATCTAACACTTTCTCAAATTGTGCCAAGTTGGGATTTGTCATTCAGCGTCGCCCATAGGAAAATTTTGCCTTTTTAGGGGCATTTTAGCTTCCATAGACCCCACCACCACCAATTGGGGTTTTACTGAAGAAGTTCCAAATTCGAGTCTATGTAGCCATATTTTGGAGTGTATGATCCAAGAGGATATTTTCTCCATACTATTGCATCTTCCTTGTACGATATCCCGATGTGTCCACTTCAGAGAGCTTAAATATATTTTTCCAATAAGACTGCATTATTGTCATTTAATCCCAATGATATAGCACTTCTCCAACCTTGGGTCCAGAGTGTGGATGAGGGGGGATAAGAAAGGTTGGAAAGAAAGGTGATGTCATGCATTTGAAGGTGGATAATTATATCATTTGGTAAAATGTGAGAGAGCCCACTACCCGGCCAAGGATCTGCACCTATGCGGAAGTTATTTCTTTTGCCTAACCTCCATGTCTGGCCCTCCCCTACCATAGGAAGTGATGATATCATGGCTTTCCAAATAATATAGCATTGTTGAGTTGTCTGTTGAGATTCAACAAGAAGATCCTAGTGAAAATTATGCACCTACACTAGGATGGAGCCTCATGCTATTTTTAGGTGGAAGAATATTTTTAGATGATGAGCAAATTCTATTTATAGATGATGTCTATTTATAGATGGTGAGAAAATTCTATGTATAGATGTATGTCGACTATTATTATCCCTTAATAATAGTTGGACAATAAATATTAATTTATTCTCAATGAGCACTTGGAAATAGTTAACTTAAGTGGAAAATGAGTTAGCTATAGGAAATTCGAGTTCAAAGGTTGATTGGTGGGACATGTAAGTCAAATTAGTTGTAACTGAGTGATTCGAAGTTGTAACAGAGTTGGATGTGTAGTTATGTGATTTGTGAAGTAGTTTAACTCAGTTAAGTGAGTTAAACTCAGTTGTACTAGTTGCAACTGAAATTACACTAGTGAGAGATCAGTGAATTAATTATTAATTAATTCACAATCAGTGATCTCACATGCAACTGATAATTTACCACTGTTAACTACATGCATGTCAGATCCAGTGGAGACCCAGTTGAGATAACAGGTGAAAGGGACAGTTTGACTATCATTTGTGACATTAGTGAGTGCACTCATGCAACCACACACACATTGGATGTTCCCATGAGGATTTCACAGCCTAGGAAAGAGGAATTCATTAATTGCAGGGATTTCCATTAGCAGGGATTGCGCAGAGGAGGCAGGTTGTCTGGAGGCAATAAATTGGCACATGCATTTGCCAATTTTTGTATGATAATGTGAGACGATTGTATATTGTACTGAGAGCTCTTGGATTAGAGTTTTGAATGAGATTTTTTCATGATCCATGATATATACATAATATATGATAGTGGGGTTTTTAGCTTTATGCTTTCCTGGTAAAACATATGTGTTATGTGTGATTGATATCTCTTCTTGATATTGCAATTGGAGATCGTGTTTTAAATTCCGCAAGAATATTAGTAGAAGAAATTTTGTATTTAACAGTGGCATATAATTGTTAGATCGGGAGAATCTAGGAAATACATAATTTGTATTAAAATTTCTACATTGTATTGATTGGTGAACAGATCCAAACTTCCAAGGAATCTCGGGAGATGTAATTTTTTGTGACCACTAGCGTCCACAGAGTGGTGTTTGAAATAAGTTTCCAACATGTCTTTGTTGCCAAGGCCTTGGAGAACAGAAAAATGTTTTTAATTCCCCAACCTCCCAAGGATTTTGGTCGTGCTATGCGATCCCATTTATCCCAGGGCTGTGTAAATCTATCCCCTGATCCAGTCTAAATAAACCGAGAACAAATCCTCCTTATTGTCTCCAATACTCCCTTTAGTATCCAAGCCAGTAACATCCAGTATATTGGAATGGCTTCCAAAATAGATTTGGTTAGTGTGAGTCGGCCTACTCTAGATAGCCACTTGAAACTCCAACCATTTAACCTTTTCTCCATTTTTTTTCTGCAGCCATTTCCAATCTTCTTTTTAGTAGTTGTTCGACTTCAACTAGAACCCCAAGTATTTTAAGCCTTCCAATATATCCAGTACTGAGTAAGGAAAAATTCTTCTATAGGTGGCCAAATCCTCTCTTTCCATCTCTAAAAAAGTAAGGGTGGATTTTTTAGCATTGATTTGCATCCTTGTAGTTGAGTGGAAGAGAGAAAGTATTTCCTCTAGGTTTATTGCATCCCCAACCCTACCATTGTAGAAAATAAGTATGTCATCCACAAACAATAGATGATTCATCCTCAATCCAGGGGCTACCTGGATTCCTTGAAATTCCCCTGATCTGACTGCATTTTCAATGGCCTTACTCAATCCATCAGTTATCAATAGGAAATGAAGTGGGGACATAGGACATCATTGGCGAAGACCCCTTTCTGAGATGAAGAAAGGAGATGTTTCCCCATTAATAAGAACTGCAACAGATATCCATTTTATACAAGCCATCACCCACTTTAAGAACGAGACCTTGAATCTCAGGTGGGTGAGTAAGAGCCGGATATATGACCAATCCACCCAATCATAAGCTTTTGATATATCAATCTTTAGAATATCCCCCTTTGCTCTTGTTGTCTTCAGTCTATGCAGGTCTTCTTGGGCTACCCCTATTGATTCATGAATCTAGAATCCTTCTAAGAAACCAAAGTGTTCTTTGTAAATGGCTTCTAAAAGTATTGGCTTCAATCGTCGAGCTATGATCTTGGCAATAATTTAGTAAATACAATTGCAGAGTGATATTGGCCTGAAATCATCAAAGGACTTTGGGTTATCCACCTTAGGAATTAGAGATATAAAGTTTGAGTTGAAAGGGTTGTGAATTCTTCCATTGGTTCTGGATTCCTCGATTACTTTAAGTAAATATCCTCCTATAAGTTCAAAAACACCCTATAGAATTCAATTGTCCATCTGTCTGGGCCTGGAATTTTATCCTTTTAAAAGCTATGAAGTTTTTATTTCAGTTATGCTTCAGTGAATTCCACGTAGAGCTCTTGGTTCCCTTCTTCATCCACAAAGCTAGGAAAGTATAGTACCAATCTTATTGTGTCTGCTATGTTCACACGTCTGTCCACTTTGAATAAGTACTGGAAGTGATTTTTACCCATGTCTGCGAGCCGTTTGAAATAAGTGATTGAGTTTCCCTCCTGATCCTTTAGACTCGAGATTGTGTTGGTTGCTTTCCACCCCTTTGCATATGATTGAAAAAAAATGGTATTCTCATCATCATTCTCAAGCCAAATTGCTCTTCTTTTTATCCTCTGTGTTGCCTCTTGCTCTACCAACAGTTGTCTACGCCTTGCCTCGAGCATTTTTAGATTATCTCTGGAAGAGTCTAAGATGAATCCAGAATCAAAATCTTTATAGATCAATTCCAATTGAACCTCAATATTTTGGAGTTCCTTCTCCTCTTCTCTTATTTTTGAATTTTCCCATGGGATGGCCAACTTTTTTATTCTTCTAAGATTTTTCGCAAATTGGACAGCAGCCGGGATACCCTCCGAATCCCTTAATCCAATCCACTTAGTCTTGACCAACTTCCAAAAACCCTCATCCAATAACTAGGAGGATTTAAATTTGAAAGGTGAGGCACAATTTTTGGGACCACCTTCAAGTTTAAATCAAACTAGAGAATGGTTTGATACTCCTGATCCACTCCCAATCCATTGATGAAATTGAAAAGGAAGCATCGCCAAAGATTCTGAAATCAAGAAGTGGTCTAGCCTTTTGGCCACGTGAGCCTCCCCTACTCTCATATTCCTCCAAGTCGGTAGTAGCTTTAGGGGAACTATATCAATGAGTCTTTTGGAGGATAAGAGATTGTTGAAGAAATATTCTTGACTATTAGAGTAGGTTGAGGGGCACCAACTTTCAGCTTCCCCCAGGGACAAATTGAAATCACCTCCAATAATTAGATTATCATCCTTCAATAAATTTTTACCCAACATGGATTCCCAAAAGGATATATGATCCGAATGAGGTCCATATACATTGAACATTCTGACCTCCAACCCAACTCCTTCCATCAGAAAGTCTCCCCCCCAAGCAAGAATCCAAATCCCATGAGTTCAAGAGATTAATACTCCTAGATCCAGTCGAACACAAGACCACCTAATCTACGTCAGGCATCCATCCCTAGAAAATTAAAGCCTGGGAGAAGCGAAGTTAGTAATGAGGTGGTCATGATTTCATCTGCCATGGTTTCTTGTAAAAGTATTACAATAGACTAGTGTAAAGTTACCAGTCGCTTCAAAGAGGATTTGTTTTGTGGGCTCGCCAAACCTCTATAATTGAAGGTGAGAATTTTCATGGGGGCACCCCTGTTGGGGATTTTGCTGCTCTAAGTGCCCTTAGAAGAGATTGTTGTCGGCCAGAAGCAATATCGACCAAAGCATGAGATTGTGCCTTGGATAGGAAAAAATTTCTTCCACAACCCTTTTTAGTATTAAGAATATTCGTATTAAGGCCCAGGCCTCTGTTATCTGCTGAGGGAATTCAGATAGATCTATTACGAAGTTGGAACTGAATATTCGAGTCCTCGGAGCCATCGCAAGAGTATTCCTCCAATGTCCAGGAAGTTGGGGAACCAGGAGGTGAATCCGGTCGAAGAGTGAAATCGGCCAAAGACGGATAAGGGGGAAGTGGAAAAATGGAGAGAGTTTGAATTGCACCAGAATTTAGGAAGGGGAGATCCTGAAGTGAGTGGTTATAGTCCATCGTAATAAAATGAAAAGGATTTATCAACCCATTAACTAGACAAGAAATAGAAAGGTGCATACCAAATAGATTGTCGATCAATTGTTGAGAGGATGTTGTTGGGTTGAATGTTGTGCTCACCATATCCCCTGATTCCGAGACCAAATAAAATTCATCCCCCTCCGGAACAGTCTACCCATCAACCATTAAGTTCGGGGACTCTACCGAATCACAAGTTGGGGTACCCCCCGAAGCCAACACCAAGGAGGGGGAGTTGGTTCCAACTTCCTTTTGTCGCCCCTGATCAGTCTTGTTCTCCTGAATGGGTCAACTATTATAGATTCCTCGTGAGGGATTCCGACAGTCCTTAAAAACATGCACATATTCATGGAAACTCCTACACCCAAAAGGTACCCCTTCATATTCTAGAATTTGGACCCTGGTCCTTCCCAAGTCCGTTAAATTGAGGAATTCTCGTAGCCCTTCCCAAATATTCAATGAGACCAGAATTCTTTCCACCAACATCTCTCCTGACTCTATGAATCACATATCAGCGTCCATATACTCCCCGAGAAAATTCCCAATAACTTGGAAGCACTTTTCGTTCCAGAGATGAGGAGGGAAGCCCGACAGTCACACCCATATTGGGATGGAATCTAGACGCTCACAAGCTGCATCAAAATTGGGATTCCACAACTTCAATAGGAACGGAGAGGAATTGATAGACCAACTTTTTTGAAGTGCGGCCTTCGCTTGGGAAGACTCCGTGAAAATGATCATAAACCATCTCGTGGAGAGCTGACTAATCCTAGGCTTTGGGTTGTACGCCGCACCCTAGTTTGTCTCAACCCATATCTTCGAAGTCTTCTCACTGAAATGTAATCCATATGCTTTCCCTACTATATTTTTATCAGCCATCACCACCACCCTGGCTAAAGTTAGGTCTTCTCCTAGATTGAAGTTAGGGTCTGCCTTTGAGGAGCCTATACACTTACTCTTTTTCCTCCGTCTATTCCCAGTCACATTTGTCGCATCCTGATTGAGAGATAAGTGTGTATTACTTACATGTTACCCATTGTAAACAGAATCCCACCCATTGAGATTTGTGGGGTGAAGTTTAGAGGCAATAAGCCCTTCCACCGGCCTCCTTGACGCCTGATCTGAAAGGAAAGCTTGTTCCAAATAAGGGTATAAATATTTCGGATGCGGACCTTGGTCCAAAGATTTCCAGTTCTCAAACCCTAAGTTCAAACTCTCAAATGCCACATCTGGTGTGAGTTCGGGTAATCCCACCATCTCTCCCTGAAAAATGAATGATGTCGAAGGCATAGTCGGATCAGGAAATGAGCAGGAAATGTTTGTCGGGGACAACTGCGAGAAAAAACTAGTATGAAAAGGAGAGTACGTGCCCCTGGGATCTAGAGGAGGGGAAATGCATCTTGGAACAGGGAGAAGTGATTTTCCATTGTTTGTGGTGTCCCCGAACACCACTATCTCGCTCCTCCTGGCCACCCCTCCCAACCATGAGAGTGTTCATGACGATACCCATGAGAGAACACTTGAGACTCTGAAAAACTAAGATAAAAAATCTCCCCGTGTATTGGATGGTTCTGCTTCCGCCGGTTGTGCCAGATCGAGGTATATGGGGTTGCCAGTTGTCCCCATCCATGGTAACAATTCACCCGGGTCTGGCGAGTAGTCAACTTCGTAATCACATGTGGCTATTAGCACTACTCTTTCCTCTGAAAAATGATCTTCAGAACCTCTGCTAATACCCACATAATCTTCTACTTAACTGACAAACACTACATGAAAAGGTAAACCTACGATTGTTGAAAAGAAAGAGGAAGGGGGGGTCTATTATGGAAAAGGGCTAAGGTCAAGGGCTTGAGGCCATAACCCATAACTCATATGACCTCAGTTGTGGGCTGCAAATCCATCTTTGATGAACCCTTAGTCCTTATTATTTTAAATTATTAAAAGGAAAAAAATATATTTAATTAAAAAACAAAATAACATTTAATAAAAAAAATCCTTTTTACTTGCGATTTTGAGATTATATTTAATTTTTTATACAAGTGCAAAGAATTGAAGGAACCTAAACATTTTCTATATTGTATAAACTTTTGGATTATTCATATCTTTGCATATCCAATCATCAAGGTTCTAAAGTGGCTATTCTTGTTTTATTTTACATATAAATGATTGAAAGAGTTGTATTCTCAAAATGCATTAATCATAAATTGGGACATGTTAACATTATACAAATGGACATATGACCTTTATTCTCAAAGTGCATTAATCACGTATTGGTCATAGATTGGAACATGTTAGTATTATATATTCCGAGAAACAAAAGGGCCATTTTTTATGTCGGACCAATTTCATCATAGCTAAAAGCATTTTATTTATTTTTTAATATTTTTAAGGTTAAACATCACACTTCACATAATATAGAAAACATATCAACCTTGAAAGTGAGCTAAAAGCAATTTTTTTTCAATTTTTAAAGGTTAAACATCACACTTTACATAATATAAAAAAACATATCAACATTGAAAGTGGTTGAAAAATTTTGAAATTGCATAAGTTTAAGGGCAAAAATAATCATCCATGCATTGAGCATTATTGTCATGCAATCAAATCAAAGGTTGGAAAGGAACTAATCTCCACCATTCATAGGGTTTGTTCCATTCATATCATGAAAATACATGTAACCAAAAGCAAAGCACTCAAGCATACTTTTACCTCTTTTAGGTTAGGTTCATATCTTATTATTTCAAAGAATAATTTACATCTCACGTCATGTTTAGGGTCAATGTTCATGCTTCTTACTAGTTCTAAGTATGTTATGCTATGCATCAAATGAAAGAACATTTAAAAGTTCTTAGGGTAGGCACACTTTATTCAAATTTACTATGATTTATTAAACATAATAAATCACATAAAAAAATATTTCCCTCATGCACATTCATTTTTAAGTCATCAAATAAGATTTTTTCCTTTTTAATGGCAAGATTTCACTTATGCACATTCATTTTTAAGTCATCAAATAAGATTTTTTTCCTTTTAAAGGCAATCAAATTCATTTATTCTTGAGCACGTGCTTTCAAATATCAACATGGTAACAAATCACATAAACAATATTTCACTTATGCACATTCATTTTCAAGTCATTAAATAAGACGTTTCCCTTTTTAAAGGCAATCAAATTCATTCATTGTTAAGCATGTGCTTTCAAATATAAACATGGTAATGAGTTTATTATGATTCAAATAAGGAATTGGCTAGACATTCTACCTTTTGGTGTTTTTGTCAAAATCTTATAATGTAAATTTGGACAAAACTGTTATTTTGTGTTGTTTAAATTGCATTTTTTAATGCATAAATGAATCCAGCATGCTGAAAATTTTTAAAATTTTGGTATGCTTGTTTAACCATAGACAATGTTACATCATTTTCACCCAACTATAGGCATTCACATATGCCACCCCTGAGCACACTAACCTTTACTTAGAATAATTCTGGCAAACCTACTCTAGAACCAACAGATAAACCCTAGTTTCTAACTGCAACAAAAACTCAAGACAAGTAGAGCGCTCTTTCTCCTAGGCTAGTGCACAAAAGAGAGAGTCTCTATATCCACAAAACAAGTACCATATACATCTGCAACAGCTGCAGCTGCACTACTCTCTCAAAATTGTGTCATACTTAGCAAGAACATCACCAAGAGTATCACCAAGAGAATCACCAAGAATATCACCAAGAGAATCACTTGATAGCGTTAGAGAGAGACCAAGACCCAAGAGATGACCATACGCCCTTATTCATCCTTCCAGTTGCAACTCTCCACAAGACTTGCGCTCTGACTGGGTGTACAAATGAGCTAAAACCTCCTCTATTTATATTAATATGTCCAATGATTTTTCTCGTTGGGCTGACCTGGCTTTCTGGTAATTATATTTTTTGTTTATCTTTTTCTTGTGGAGATGACTTGTATTTATGGAATATAATATTCTAATATTATTTATTCTACTAGGTCGACTTGTATTTATGGAAGATAATATTATAATATTATTTATTCAGTTAGGTCGACTTGCCTTCTAGGGTTTCCACACATCTGTTTAATGGTTCACTTGCTTCCAGAATATTCTATTCTAAGTCATAGATTACACATGGAGGTTAATACCTCCCACATTTACCAAAACATCAACACTCCCTCTTAGCTAGGGAGGTATTAAATAAGATGTTCTTTATGTATTGGTCTCAAACAAATCCATCCATCTCGCATGGCATGGGAAAGACTCACATGGTCTTGCAGACCAGTCTACAGGTAGCATCACCATAGCCACACAGGTTATCATATGATCAAACAAATCATGTAACAAGTATCACAATCATAGTCTCACATTAGCTATCTAACTGGAAAACACCTCCAACACTACTGGTTGGCCCTCCAGCTAGTAACCTCCCATGCTATTGATCGGCACTCTAATTAGGAATCATTTCCAACACTACAGGTCGACATCTAGTTCATACAAAACTAGTAACTCGTCGGGTCACACAGAATTTGAATCAAAAATTTAACACTCCCTCTTAATGAGGAAGGTATTCCTCTTGGCACAGTCATCATCACTTCTTTTGCACTTTTTCTCACCTCGGTCATTGTCTTGTTGAATTTCATGAATCCACACATCATAAGAAGTTATGCAGTTCCACTAGAGTAGTGTACCAGCCTTTGTTGGAGTAGCATACCAACTTGTGTTGGGGTAACATACCAGCTTGCGTTGGGGTAACATACCAGCCTGTGTTGGAGTAGCATACCAACCTGCGATGGGGTAACATACCATCCTGCGTTGGAGTAGCATACCAACCTATGTTGGGGTAACATACCAGCATACATTGGAATATCATACCAACCTTCATTGGGGTAACATATCATCTTGCATTGGAGTAGCATACCAACCTGCGTTGGGGTAACATACTAGCCTGCGTTGGAGTAGCATACCAACCTGTGCTGGGGTAACATACCCGTCTGCGTTGAAGTAGCACACCAACATGTGTGGAGGTAAAATACCAACCTGCGTTGGAGTAGCATACCAACATGCGTTGGGGTAACATACCATCCTGTGTTGGAGTAGCATACCAACCTGCACTGGGGTAGCTCCCACTACTAGGGATCGCATCACTTCCTGCTACTAGGGAATACATCGATTTTCACTACTAGAGAAAAAACATTTGGACCACTCCAAGCTTGTCCATGACATAGTCTTGGTCAACATATTTGCTACTTATTAGTCAAAAGCAATATACTAGAGCAAGTGTCTCGTCAGAGTCTTCTCCCTCTTGCTGGGATAATCCTCTGGACACAAATCGGGATTTGTGCATCTCTAGGCTATTTATATACAACATGCTTGATATTGTAGATCAACTTGGAAGTCACCATTGACTTCCCTTCTGGTCTTGGAACCAAGGAAAATATATATATCTCAGTCCTTCTAACTAGATTCCTCCTCGGTCATTGTAGCAAAGTCTACTGAAGAAAGGGAATCTTCCCATAAGATCTCATATCTCCTCGAAGCCTATGAAGCTTCGATATAGCCTTCTCAACCCATGGCATATGTCTGACAGTTTTGGAAGACGTCTCTCTCTTCCATCTGAATCTAAAAGTCTTTGATTCTCCATTCTCCCTCTAAAGTTGTATAATCTTTCAGAGCCATCTTCTCCCTCTGTGTGTGATGATTTCTTCTTAAGTCTCCTTTGAATGGTCCTAGGGAATCTTCTCCTCCCTAATGGATCGTGAGGGTTGACTCCCTCTGAAATCTAGCTCCTTCTGAGCTGGTACTCGGTGGGGCAGCATGCCTCACCATCGGTGGAGCCATCTGCTCCTCATGATATGGCTCATCAATGTTCCATCCTGCAAATTTTCATGGGACCACACTAGTCTCTTCTTGGTTATTATAACGATTCTAGGTAGACCCTTATAGCTCTACTAACTCTTCATGACCTGAGGAGTGATCAACTGCCCTAGAGGGATTTTTTCAGTTATCCTTCGATCCTTCTGCACCTTGCAATCAATCTCCATAAGAGATACTTAGTATCCCACAAAATTACCCTTCTTCGTCTTCTTCTTCTTCAGTACGTGGATGTATATAGTCGTGTATATAACTTCTTATCTGGATAGTCTACTCCATGTCTCAAAATATAGACCATATAATATGTTGCCTCCTGCAACCGTCACTATAACTCCCCTCAGAGTTATCACCTATGACCTTCCCTGAACAAGGATGACAAAGGGGAAAATAGTAGACAAGAATAATACTCTTATAATAAAAACAAGAACGAGAACAATAAACACAGTAGCTCCTTCAGAGCTATTTCTTATGAACTACCTGGAACAAGAGCCAAAAAAAAAAACAATAATAAGAAATAGGAACAACACTCTTCTAGTATTGTGATCAATCATTTCTCCATGGTAACCTCCATGGAATTTATAAAATAACCTGCCCGAGACAAGAGCAACAAGAGTAAAAAGTATAATAGCATTTTCATCAAGAATAAAAGACAATCTCATGGTAATCATCATATTATTACCAAGGTGACCTTCCTGGAAGAAAAACAAGAAGTATCTCCTAGAGGATATGTTAGTTCATCTTGAAAACAAGCACAATAAGCATTTATATCAATAGTACTTACATGATGCTAAGTATGCATTGTATCTAGCAGTAATAGAAGCTTTCAAGGATTGCTATCACAACTAGTAATGTAGCAATTTTCAAAATTGATATGTGAAAATTGGAAACTTATTAATTTAATCAATCAAACCTTGAATATGGAATCCTATCTTCAAGAACAAGTGTTGTTTCTTTTCTTCCGAGTCTCCTTCACTCAATTTGACAAGTATTCTCTTCAACATGTCCCCTGTACTAAGACAATATGATTTCTTGACATAAATCTGAGTTAGAGAATATAATGCAAATAAACTCTAAAATCTCAACCTTAATCAATCTAATACTTTGACTAGAGTTAGTTTCTAACTTTAACTTTGACCAGAGATTAGTATGATAATCATAACTTCAATAGATCAAAATGCAACCTAGATGTTCATAATATCACAATAATGCAATAACAACTAGAGGCATATCAAAACAATCAAACCTGGAGTGCATTTTTCCTATGAAAGTGTTGGATCTCAGATCCCTCTGGATGTATGATTGTTGTTTAGACAAAATATCCCTTCTCTTGCAAATACCCTTAAGATAATGATACAATTTTAAACATATACAAGTACATACCTTCGACAGCAGCGACAAACATCGGTAGACAGTGGCACCATCCAGAAACAACAGTAAGTAATGACGAACCCAAAATTTTCAAGGTGCTCCAACTTGCAATCTGGAGATAGCTGGATATGTGTTAGGGTAAGGCGCACTAGGACAACCAAAAATTAGTCCCAATACTTCACAGAAGCTTTCACTGCAATTGGTGCTAGCACTGCAACTGGCACTCCAACTGGTGTTGTAACCGACATTGTAACTAGTGTTGCCACTAGTACTGCAAGTGGTGTTGTAACTAGCATGAAGCAACTGGCATGAAGGAATTGGCATGAAGGAACTGGCACTAAAAATACAACTTGCACTGTAGACCTAGGGTTTTATGAGGAAACCCTAATTTCTCAACTTCAAAATTTGCAGATCTGATATGGGAAAGAGATGTGCCCTACTTAGATGATCTTCTTAGTGGGTTTAGTAAGTGCTCAATGAGCTTGAAAATGGGGGAAACTGAGGATCTTTCTTCCAGCGGTTATACTATTATGAAGGAAACTTGCTCTGATCCCATGTTAAAATTTTGGTATGCTCATTTAACCATATACAATGTCACATCATTGTCACCCAACCATAGGCATTCACATATGCCACCCCCGAGCACACTAACCTTTACTTAGAATAATTCTGGCAAGCCTACTCTAGAACCAATAGATAAACCCTAGATGCTAACTACATCAACAAATCAAGACAAGTAGAGTGTTCCTTCTCCTAGGGTAGCTAACAAGAGAGAGAGTCTCCATATCCATAGAACAAGTAGCATACACAACTGCAACAGTTGCAGTTGTACTACTCTCTCAAAATTGTGCCATACTTAGCAAGAATATCACTAAGAGTATCACCAAGAATGTCACCAAGAGAATCTCCAAGAATATCACCAAGAGAATCACTCGATAGTGCTAGACAGAGACCAAGACCCAAGATATGACCATATGCCCTTATTTCTCCTTTCAGCTGTAGTTGCAGCTGCAACTACAGCGCTCCACAAGACTTGTGCTCTCACTGGGTGTACAAATGAGCTCAAACGCCCTCTATTTTTATTAATCTGTCCAGTGACTTTTATGGTTGGGATGACCTGACTTTCTGGTAATTATATTTTATGTTTATCTTTTTCCTGTGGAGTCAACTTGTATTTCTGGAAGACAATATTCTAATATTATTTATTTTGTTAGGTCGACTTGTCTTCTAGGGTTTCCACACATTTTTTTAATGGTTCACTTGATTTTAGAATATTCTATTCTAAGTCATAGGTTACACGTGGAGGTTAATACATCTCGCAGCTACCAAAACATCAACAAAAAACCCCTAGGGCACTTGGATTATACAAACATAGTCACTCAAATCTGTAGATCCAACCATTCCTCACCGTATTTCAGGCAAAATCAAACAGAAAAAATCGTCAGAAAATAGCCAAAAGGTAGAACGTTTAGACTACCTCTTCAAATAATGGCCTCAGTTTATGTTAGTTTTGTTCATTGGAATTAATTTACAATAACTTCCACTAATACATACTTGCAAATCCATTGAACTTACAGCATTCACATTCTTGCCTAAGGGGTGATTCTATATTTGGATTATCAAAAATAATCCTCACATGTGAATATGACAGAGGGGGGAAACTCATCAACATATAAAGGCAGCTAGTCAACATCATTTCACACACATGCAAGGTTAATTATTCATGGTTGACAGGCATTTTCATACATACTCATGTACATAGCACTCACAACATACTCACTTAATGCATGATTATCACACACGATGAGATGTTCAAGTTGCATCATCATTCACCGTTATCTTCATCTATCTCAGGTTATAAATATCTAGGTGATCATTCCCACCTCTCTTTGATCTAGCCTCACGAAACAATTCAAGATGTCTTTTACATGAGAACCATTTGCGCAATCAATGTAACATTGAAACTCACTACAACATGAGATTTATTATTGTAATGATTAGTCCTAAAGGAACTGATATGCAAGCCCATTGTTACATTATCATTGGCCTCCTCATTATTATCATGATCTTCCTCATATTTTATATCACTTTCTAGGTTATTAGTTGGGTTCTTTGCAAGGCTAAGGATGAAAAGTGACAAGGATTCCCATTAGGAATTGTACCTCTCATGTTGGTTGTAATGTATAGGGAAGTGATTCTAATTTGGTTAGGTATGAGAATGATAAGAATAGAAGGCCCTCAATTGAATATATGTGATCAAATTTGATCTAGGTTTTGAAGCATGACTCTCAGCACCTCATGATTTCAAACCATCAATTTTATATGTATGAAGAGATTGTACAAAACCATTGAAATTTGAATGAAAATTATATTATATATAGTGTATTTAGGAAGTGTATTTTCAATTTTTTCCTTAATTGAAAATATTTCAATCGAATTTTTTTCATATCTTACAAATTCATATTCGAACAAAACTTGGTAAGAATGGTTTAAGCAATATAAAAACTAACATATCATGCTCAATGATTCAATGTATGTTTCCATTCATTTTTTCCTTTCATTATGTTGTGACTTCTCTCTAAAGCACATTATCGGTCTATTACTTAGGCATTTTTTGACTTTCATTTTGATTTTTATTCACTCGGATTCTTTATTGAACCCCTTTGCTTGGTAATTTGCACACATTGTGTGACATCAAATTACCAAGCAAAGGAAATAGTGAGTCAAAAAATGTGACTCAACATGTGCAAATTACTGACCAAAAGAGTTGAAGCAAGGACCTCAAGTAACAAATGGTTTTTTTCTCATCTTGTACTCCATAGAAGGACAAGATGGCAAGTTATATAACCCCTTTATTCCATGTAATTTTGTGGGTTTTATCACTTCAATTTCTAGAAAATTTTATCCCAAATAAAGGTAGCAACTATGCCATAGAAATCTCTTGTTTTTTAACTAACTTTCTATATATCTATGGAAGAGATCACTTTGTCGATGGCATCCCTTATGTTCGAGAAATTAAAGACCCTTGAGTTCATAACTAGAGGCTCAAAATATTATCTAGTTGGTTAGGGGGTGGTGACGGAAGGGGTTTCCTATTGTTATATGAAACATCTGTTGGTTGGGATAGATCCTACCTATCCATTAGTCGAGTTGGTTACACACATATTTGGTAGCTCAGCACAAGGCAGAGGCTACCTAAACCTCAAACAATATTTTTCCCAAAATGGTGAAAGGGGAAGAAAGAAAGGCAAGGGACTTGTGTGTAAACCCTCTTAGGACCGACTCACGGGGTATTGTCCTCCATCAACTCTTTAAAGGGCCTAAAAAAATTAAAACTAGTGAAAATGTATAGGGTAAGAGGAATATGAATTCACTGATTTTTATACCAACAAACTAAAAAGATTGAACAACCAATTATTACCATGTGTGTGTGTGTGTGTGTGTGTGTGTGTGTGTGTGTGTGTGTGTGTGTACTTGAAAACTAGGTTTAAACAAGTTTCTAGGGATAATCAAGTTCTAAATCAATTAGTTAGGTAAAATGTTCAAGAAAGGATGGGTGAAAAGGGGTCAAGTATGCCTATAAAACCTATTGATTTACAATAGTTAGAAGTTCTATACAATCAACAAAAAAAGGTGAAAAACAAGTTGTTTGCACTTAAATAGTCTCAGAAATCAAGCCTAAAGTGATGCAAACATGATGAAAAAGGAAATCTAGGCACAGTTGAAGTGAGCTAGATGAAATTATTTGGTTTTATGGATCAAATAAAACTACTAATAGGCTATTAAAGCCATAATAAAATAAATTTGTATGCTTATAAAATCTCAGAACGTAAAATCATTCGATCATGTATGAATTCCTATGAGTTGTGAGGCAAATTTGAGGCTTGAAAATAAAATTATAAGCATTGTATTTTCTTCTGGAAAAGGTCATTTATGTTAGGTTAAACTTGACTTGGTGAAAGAGTCAAAGTTTTTAGGTCAATAGTAGTGTTTTCTAGCACATGGTATTGGTGACCCATGGTATTGAGCCAGTAGATTACATGTAATGAAGCCTTTAAAAGGCTTGGGGATACTCCATTGTAAGGTGTCGGGAGGTGAGCGGTGAAGGCTCACTTGGTATACTTGGCCGGATTTGGTCAAGGGACTAATAGATATATTCGCTATTTTTTATCAGTTTGGTTTTTCCAGGATAAATCGTGTGTCATGATTTATGTGTTGTTGCTATGATTTGAAATATTATTTTTTCTCTCGCAATTTTTAAATTATAATTTGGTATAAGAGCAATATTTTGGCTTCTTTTGGTCACCTTTGTCGCTAATGGTTTGTCTTGTTTTGCGCCTGTGAAAAACATGGTCTAATGTTGGTGCTATAGAAGATTATGAAGAAATATGGAGTGCCATGTGACATAGTTGTCGAAGTACAGAGCTAGGGTTTCAACGGAAGAAATCCCAAAAGGAGTAGTGCATGGATGACATGGTTGGATATGAGATGGAGGATGAGTGGGAGAAGACACGTTGAAGGCATGGAGATAGCAATAATAATAAAATATTTATTATAATGGAGTTGAAAATTTTTATTGCATGTAAATGGGCATACGACTGTAAGACTTGGTTAGGCATGTGTACCCTTGTTACATTACCAGTAAAGTATGGAGGAGGACCTAGATGATGGGGGGGACATGTTCGATTATCAAATACCATGGTTATAAACTTTGAGGGTGTAGGTCTTGGAGGTGAGCAATGCAGACTCACTTACCAGTTTGGCCATATTTAGTCAAGGAAAACTCCAAGTCAAGTTTAATGGGGCTAATGTTAGGTTAAACTTGACTCGGTGAAAGAGTCACAGTTGTTAGGTCAACAGTAGTGGTTTCAGGCACATGGTATTGGTGACCCATGGATTACATGTAATGAGTCCTTTAAAAGGCTTGGGGATACTCCATTGTAAGGTGTCAAGAGGTGAACGGTGAAGGCTCACTTGGTCAGATTTGGTCAAGGGACTAATTGATCGATTGGCTAGTTTTCCCCGGTTTAGGTTTTACAGGATAAATCGTGTGTCATGATTTATGTGTTGTTGATATTATTTGAAATACTACTTTTTCTCTCTCATTTTTAAAACTATCAATTTACTCATGTAAAATGTAAATATAAAGTCCCAATTTCTCTAGGTAACCCAATCTTTGTTATTTGACAAGATATCTTGAGTAAAGTTAAGAATAATATGAAGCAATGGGGATCTCAATGGATAAATCCAATTGGTAGAGTAGTCCTTATCAAATTAGTTCTATCGGTGCTCCATATTTTCCAATGTCCGTCCATTCCTTTTTGGGGATAATGCAACAGATAGAAAAACAAATACATAAATTCTTTTGGTAAGGTGGGAAAACTAATATGAGAAATTTTCATCTCATTAGCTAGAACACAATTAGAGATCCAAGTGAAAATGGAGGAATAGGTATCAAGAATCCTAGACCAATTAATGTTTCTTTGGGTGCAAAAATTTTATGGAGGTTGATTTCTGGGAAGTATGATTGGTGGAAACAAGTATTAATCAAGAAGTATTTACAAGGCCCTAAGAAATCGTGTTTGGAAAAAAATTGGGGACCAGTAAAGGTCCACAAATATAGAGACTATGTCAGGCAACGATTGTTCTTATTCAATCTAAGCTCACTTGGGTTCTCAGAAATGGAAAGATGATTCATATTTGGGATGACAACATTATGGGTAATCCTCCAATTGGGGAGAAACAAGACTTATTGTGTTTAAAAGAAATGATGGATTCAAGGCATTATATAATTTTTTTATATCTCTTTATGGGAGGAGACTTGTTGGAGAGGTTAGATTCTCCTAAATCCCCCATCCCATCTTTCTCCCCGTGTTACTTTTTTTTTCTCTTCCCTTTGAGGCTATGCCCCTATGGATAAACTCAACTTTGATAGTCATGGATGGGGTCTAGGTGGGAGTACTCTGTTAAATATGGATACCATCATCAACTTTTGGCTCTTCCAAAACCCCCTTCTATAAAGGATATGGAATTATATCTGGAACAATGATGAGTTGCATAAGATAAATATTTTCAATTGGACAATGGTTCATGGATAGTTGCTAACAATTGAAAATATCTAGCATCGTGGAATCTTTGACCCATCGTGATGTATTCTTTATAAAATGGAAGAAGAGACCTAAGAACATTTTTTATTTGAATGTTCATTCACCCAATTTGTCTTGGAGGTTGCATTCAAGGAGATAGAATCTAGATTGGTCGCATTGACTTTATGGAAAGAAATGTTTACAGCATGGCATACGTGATATAAAGGAACTTTTAGAGGGAAACCTATTCTAAAAGGGGTGTGGAAAGACATGCATAAATATATATGTTGTAAAGTATGGTTGACTTTAAATAAATCAATCTTTGAGCATGATACTACAAATCCACAAAAAAACAATAGTTAAGGTTTGTGGTTCACTTGTTGAATCCATCAAATCTAATGGAATGACAGACCACAATGTTTCATTTTTGGATCAGGAGGAAAATATTTGGATAAGTGATCTATTTATTGGGGACGAAGTAAAACCAAAGAGAACCAGTCAGTATCTCAAATATAAACTAGATTGGTGACTAACAATGACAACAAAATATTTGAGAACTAGCATCTTATGCAGAGAAAAAGTATTTTGTTTTTTGATGGGGCTTCAAAAGGTAATCCAAGGGTGGTAGGTGTGGGGGGTATAATTTTTTATCCCAATGAAAAACAAGAAGCTACCTTTGATTGGGGACTGGGTCTAGCAACTAACAAGCAAGTTGGGGCTCTTTCTCTTTTTTAGGGACTAAAGAAACTAGACTCTAGGTGAAGTAAAAATATTGTAAGTATTACAGACTTTGATAAAATAATTTGATTAATGCATAGGTTGAATATTATGACTAATGGGAATTTGGCTAGGATGATCCATAGAATCTATAAATAATTTAGTCATTTTGAGACATTAGAGTTATACCATGTGCTAAGGGAGTGTAATAAGATGGTAGATCAATTAGTGAATCTAACATTTAGTTTCATTGAAGGAACTCTCAAGTGAAAATAAAAGTTGTCCAAAGGATTATTAATGTCTCTTTTAACCCTATTCATGTTGGACACACTCCATATCATAAGGCGAAGTAGAGTCAATTTGCATGAACATCATTTATTGAGAGGCTTGAAGGCAGTACCCTCACACACTTCCTACATTATGGGGAAATTGTCTTTTGAATTAGGGGTATTCTTATGCCAGGACAATTGTTGGGACAATGGGGATGGTGCTTGGGAATGCAATCCATGGTGTGAGGTCTGCACTTGGTGTCTCTGGGTTTTCATCTTTTGTTAGGATTTCTTATTCCCAATACGCCTAGAATCCTGGTAAACTTTGGAAACCCTAGGTTCAAATTCTCTGAGTTTTCTAGATAGTTTCTTGAATTCCATGTGATTTTAGAGATAACAATGGTTTTGGAGTATGGGCTTAAGAAATAAAAAAATTTGGATTGTCTATGTGTTATAGGCCTATCTTCTTGGATTTTGGTTAGGTGCCTCTAGAGTGTCTCTATTCATTTTTTAATATGATGTCTTTATCTTCCTCGAATATCTATCTCCAGTGAGTGAAGAAGAGTCTCTATGGAAGTGTCCAAGAGTTGGTTTTTATTCTATATTTTTGGATAAGATTCTAGTTTGGTTTCTTTGTGATATATACCTTATGGAAAACCTAGGTAATCTTCCCTTTCATGTTGGTGTTTCTCTCTAGGAAATTCTTGAAATTCAAAGGGTGCTTAGATGGCATGAAACACTTAATTTTGATAACATGACTTATCTTTTCTCTGTCACTTTTAAATTACATGGACACGAGGTAACCCACAACAAGGAGTATGCCCTATTAATGGAGGTGGTGTTGCAGCAAAGAAAATAAATTAAGGCTCTTTAATTTGAGTGAAATATACTTAGGCAACAAGTCTTTCATTAAAACAAGTCTTTGAAATTTGTAGCTTCAAATACTTGAATGTTTGTGTGGTTATCCTTGGGGGGATTTAAATAAGAGGAATAATTCCACTAGTGTGGAGATGTAGAAATGGAATCACAAGAATCACAGCCCTCCAATGTTGGAAAGGATGATGGTCACAATGACCATGTGTTCTTCTAAATCTTTCAATGTTATGCAAAGCAGGTTTGACTTTAGGAGTCTTTTTTAGAATATATACTAGTAGAAGCTTCTAGTTTTCCTTTGGGAAAGACATATTTAAATTTTGTAACTGACTTCTTAAGTTATCTGCTCAACTTCTAAAACAATCTCTACTAGACAACATAATTTTGTATTTTAATGTTGACCAATGAGGCTATCGCTTTTATTAATACAAAATATATTCATTTTTGTTATAAAATAAGAAGTTATATTTAGACCTTTAGAAACTCCAAATGAACAAGATGTTGACAGTGTCAGTAATGTTTCCACTCATGTTCAAAAGAAGAATAAATACACAAAAGAATCATTCCTAAGGATGATTCCATCCTAATGATCATGATCATATTATGGATTTAGAAGCCATGGTAATCTCGGAATGTAACAATGAAAATTTTGGGGGTAGTAGGGAAATCATAAATCTAGGTGTTAATCTAGAGAATGGTGTTATCAAAATTACATAAAATACCATTGAAATTGATTATGGAGGAATAACTTGATCGATAGTGGTTATACATGTTAGTTGAACATGAAGCAACTTTATAGACCCATAGAATGCCAAGAGAAATATCATATTATAAATCCACACCACTTTCATATTCACAACTTGAAAACATTGATGAGGTATAATCCATATGTACATGTGGTTGACTACCTATCTCTTATTGACCTAGTGGAGGTTCCTAGTATGGATGCATTTGATTGATCAAAACATTTTGAATATAACTATTTTGTTATTTGGGGAAATCATTTTGTAGAGGCTAGAAGAGAATGCAAGATTATCCCAATAATCCTCTTTTTGAAATAGTCAAATGTGTCATTTATGTTGGTTTAACATATACAAAAGAAAAGTTATTAGCACGGCATCATAGCATAGATAGTGAGCATGCGATTTCCATGACATGTATTTAGAGGGTGAGATTTATCCATCATGAATTTAAAGAAGTATGTGATGGGGACATATTCAATGTCGATGCAAATTTTTAAAAGTAGTGTTTTATTGTTGTTTCCTAGTTTGTCTGTGACTTGTAGGACTAATATGTGGTATAAGGAATCGCGACCCAAGGGTATCTAAGTCATCAAAATCACTCGAGGATCACACTCAGCCTGGGCCACACCAACCCTTAGCATGATTGTATTTTAGGTGTCTCCTCTTAGCTAGCCAAGTTTCAAACTCGGGTCGCCTTACAGAATGAGACCCATCGAAACCAATCACACTAGCAGGATTTGACAGTTTTTAAAAGCAATGTTGTATGGAAATAGGCTTCCTATTGACAAGGAAAATGTGAAATAAAAAAAATCACAAAGGAAATGATGTATTCAGAGTTGTGGATTCTTATTTGTTGAGTAATTGGGTTGGTTTTTATTGATGTCAACCCTTGAAGCAAGTCTGGCAGCAAATTCCGGTAGCACCCCAAGTGCAGATAAGGAACCCATGTTTGTCTGAGGAATAATGTAATTAATATCAGTGAATTTGTAGGTAAGACTATTCTAGATGGATATTACATATCATTCCATTTCCAGTGATATGTGGTATGTCACGTAGTTCCTCACGGTTGAGGAGATATGGCTTAGTGAAGTTGGAGACTCCTCATGAGTTATCTAGAATCCCCTAGAAGGTCAAAGAAGTCAAATTATTCTAGAAGCTCCTAGAAGAAGTTTACTAGTCAAAGTGGTTGTAACTAGTATTAAATCACAAGTAAAGTTGTTACAATAAGAAAATAATTAAAAATAAATTAGTTGCAACAACAAGTGGTGAGTTTGTTTTTTATGGTAAAGTGGGTGACAATGGGTAAAGTAGTTGAAAGTGGGTTAGCCCTAAAAGATGGAATATGGGTAAAACAGTTAGAAGATAGCCCCTAAAAGAAGATACTTGGAGAGTATAAATAAGAGAGAAAGGGTCTCTTATTAGCACCTGATTTGAACACATTGAATATCTATTTTGTGAAATGTTATGGGCAGGTATCATTGACAAATCTATAGAAGTGAGTTTGAAGTAGTCACAAAGTTGCAGGTTCGAAGGGTCGAGACTGTGGGTACTGAACTAGGGTTTTACTGAAGACATCTACAGGTTACAGTACTAGAAGGGTGTGGACATGTGTGGTCCACCGTGGGACAAAGAGCGGATACCTATGGGTTTATTGAAGACAGAGCGTGGATCTGTTGCCAAAACTGAAAAAAGAAGATTTGATCTATCATCAGTGACAAGTTGCAGAGATAAGAGGTGGCTACAGGAAGGTGTGACAGTGTTCAGGTATGACATATCAATCTACAGGATCAAAAAGGTATGTTACATGATTGGATATTTGTGATAGCTTGAGGTATGGTCATGTGAGGGTTAGTAGACTCCTTTGGAATATCATTGGTTGTACGATATATGTTGCATAAGGAAGATCTACAGAGGTACAATTTGTTGATACTAAGAGGGGGGTGAATCAGTATCAAGTACAATTTAAAACCTTTTTCAACTTATAATTAAACCATTCAACTATATCCAATGAGAAATGAACAATAGTATAAGAGTTACACCAATACACCATAATACACCATGCAAAATATATGAGAAATAATCAATAGTTATTGTTCAAGGGAAGTAATGACTTCCAAAGGTAGCTACGGCTTCCAAATGTAAAGGGAGGGATAAACCTCCAAGAGGAAGATACAATCCTCCAATATCAAGAGAGAGTTGAACTCTCCATCCTTGCCCCTTCCTTCCACCCAAGAATATATGAGAGATAATAAAACTTTACATGAAATCGTCACCATCAACCAATCATCACATAGAACATGATAATGCTTCCTGAGACTTCTTCAATTTCTGCAATTCTTCAATTCTTGGAGTACTTTGATCCTATAGATAATATTACTCAATTTATTCTCTGAAACTCCTCCAATTTTCACTCCTTGAATCCTCCCCAAAAAGAGGTTATAGAAAGAATGGTAGA
>ML782462.1:145429-183795 GCA_009831015.1 Picea engelmannii | reverse complement strand
ATTGACTAGCTTCAGGACTGGTCACAAACCCTATCTTCCATAGAGTGTATCTCCATAATTATAGCGAATCAAGAGCTGAAATTTTTACCAGAGGTACCTTGATATGTCTTCTCAATACCATAGCGATTTCACCATCTGAATCGCTCTAGAAAAAACGTTATAGCAAAAATGGTAAGATGACCTGAAAATAACATACCTTAGAACACATCACCAAAAGACTTCATCCTCCCTTGAAATCCAACCTTCTTTACTTCTTATTTCCTCTGAAATTCAACTTGTATCAAAATGAATGTCTAATGATGTTTATTTATACCATTTATGTCACTTCATTTTAACATTAGGGCCGACCTGACACTTTCTTGTTTTGTAATTCTTTTCTTTAATTATCTTCAGGGCCTACATGTACTTCCTTCTTCAATTCACTTTGTCATCTTCAAAAATTCATTTCTCCTCAACCATGAGGATCCATGTGACGTGCCACATACTACCGGAAACAACATGATGTATACTATCCATTCATGGGTGTTTTATATGCATGTACATTGTCCTTCATGTCCAAATACCTTTATCAATCTTGCGGTCCAAACCCCATGACTATGGTTGACATCAATGACAACAACCAATCTTCCAACACAATTCTCGTATACTTTATGTTTATCATTGGCACACTTTGTTGGGATATATTTGAGGCATTTTCTAGTACATGATTGAGGTATGGTGTTGTGAGCTTGGGTATTTTCCTAAAGATGTTAGTAGTTGTATGGTTCTTGCTATAGTAAACATTTTGAGGCAAATCTGGTGAAGTACATTGTTGTCGCACTTAGTTTTATTTATTGACATATATTGTAGTGAATTGTGAGAAGCATTTGTCAGTGTATGTGGTATATGGTTGAATGGTACATGTTTGAGAGTTTATGGTTGAGACATAGTACATGTTGGATTTGATGTATCTTTAATGTAATGGGTTATTGTATCAAATGAGTTCAGTAAGACATATGTATGAACCTAGTATATGGTTGTGTTAGATATACTTGGATATTGGAAGAGTATTGTTTCTATCATATCAACCAGTTTGTGAGCAGATACAGAGTACTGATCAGACGGTGACAGAGACTGAGATAGGGACACGGACAGAGTGACAGACACAACATTTGTGATATTAACATATATTTGTGTTAGTCCGTGAGTTGCAGAAAACAGAGACACGGACATCTGCAAGTTGTAGTAAGGAAAGGCATGGACATCTGTGTGTTGCAGAATAGACAGGTCACGAATCTGTAGGAAATTTTGAAGAAGATTGGTACAGGTTGAAACAAGATTTCAGTGACAGTTATTATAGTGACAGTGTTGACTCAATGAAAGTGACAGGTTTCCTACATTTGGCATTTGTATCCACCTTCCGGTTGTATCTGGAGAACATAGGGGGTTGTATCCTCCTTTTGGTTGTATCAAGAGAATTGGAGAGTTGGAGCTTCCCTCAGGTTGTAGTCTGAGAAATCTAGGGGGTTGGAACCTCCTTTCGGTTGTAGTTGGAGAACAAAGGAAGTTGGTGCTTCCAATGAACATACTTCTTAAAGACATATGAGAAAAAGCATTATGTGGTTGTCTCTCGCATTGGGTTTCCACGTAAAATTATTGGTGTACTGTGTATGTGTATGATTTCTCAATGTTCATGGTTTATTTATTTTGCACTTGTTGAATGATATTGGTAAGCCGATCATAAGGATAACAACACTTATATATATTGTGGTTAAAAGGGGATTAAAAAGCACTATTATTGATTCACCCCCCCCCATCTCAATAATCCAACAATTGGTATCATAGTAGGTCCTTCAAAAGGCAGTCTAACAACTGGAAGGAGATCATGGATTACTCTAAGATTGGGATACCATGGTTTGATGGGGAAGATTATGCCTTCTAGAGTAGAAGAATGAAGACACACATATAGGCACTAGGATATGATGTCTAGCGATCAGTAGTAGATGGATACAAAGAACCAGCCACTCCTCCAACAAATAAAGATGGAAAGAAACTTGAAGAAAACAATTCAATAACTACAAGTGCACTTCTAAATGGTCTCACTAAATCTATATACATGAAGGTTATTCATTTTGATTCCATGAAAGAACTTTGGGACAAACTGAAGAACATATACAAAGGAGATGAGAAAGTCAAGAAAGTTAAACTTCAAATTTTCAAAGCAAAGTTTGAACAATTGAAGATGAATGAAGATGACGACATGGCAACCTACTTTCTACGAGTTGATGAAGTAGTAAAGAGTATCAGAGGTCTTTTAGACAAGTTAAAGGAACAGATTATTGTCAAAAAAGTATTGAGATCTCTCCCAATGAGATTGTATTCAAAGATTCCAAAACTAGAAGAGAGAGTGGACCTAGCTACACTAACCATAGATGATTTGCATGGGACAATCGCAACTTACAAGATGAGAACAGAACAAGACAATTTGATTACAAAGGAAGCAGCATTAAAATCATCTAAGAAGACAAAGCAAAAGGCAAAGTCATATAGTAGCAGTAGTGATATCTTAGAAGACAATGAAGAAGTAGCAAACTTTGTCAGAAGGCTGAAAAATGGAACCAAAAAATATAGAGGTGAGATTTTGTTGATTTGTTTTAGTTTGATGGTACTGGTCATTTTGATAATAAATGTCCCCATAATAAAAAAATAAAAATAAAAAGAAATGAAGAAGATGACTCTAAGAGGAAACAAATATACAAAGGCAAAAGAACCAAAAAGAAATTTTTCAAGAAAAGCCTTTGCACCAACGAAGATAGTTCCTCATCAAATGAAGATGAAGTCAGTGATAATGATACAGAAAGGGTTATATTCATGTTAGTAGAAGACTCCGTTGAAGAAGGAACCGAAGAAGAATATGAAGAGACGGAAGTTGATTACAGAGAAGAATTGTTGAGTGTCATAGAAGTTATAAAAAGGGAAAAGAAGAAAAACAAGGCACTATAGGAAGAACTAAAAAGAAAAGAGGGAACTCAAAATCCCAACTCCGAAGAACTAGAGCAAATAATCACTAAATTAAAAATCCAATTAGATGAAGACAAGAGAATTGAAGAAGCACTCAAAGAACGGTTAGAAGAAAAAGACAAGATCATAAGAAGTTTGGAAGTAGAGATTGTTATATTGATAAAAAACCTTCAGAAGAAAAACATGCAGAACAACTCTAAAGTTTTGGATGAGATCATTAGTAGTCAAAGGCCACATCATGATGAGTTCGTACTAGGATACAACCATATAGAAAAGGGCTCAAGCTCCAAAATGATAGATCAGGAAACAAAGAAAAGAAGATATGTAGATATAGTCAGAGGATCTAATGAAAAGGAAGAAGAAAAGAAGATTACAAAGAACGATCACAGATACACTCCACTTCCTAGAAGATTCAAAGTTCAAAATCAACAATAGTCAGAAGTAAAAAGATCTCGAGAAGAATAAGGATTCATAAAAAAGAAGCATCGTTCAGAAGATATCCAACTACCAGGTATGAAAAAAAAAAATATTGGATTATGTTATTCATGTAATAAATTTGGGCACAAGACTATGAATTACATATCCAACAGCATAAACAGAAACAATTGTGAAGGCTATACAATAAATTCTTATTCAAAAAGGCCTAATGAAATGCAGAGCAGAAACTACAACAGGTTTGAATCTTTGAGTACCGAAGTGGAATGCTACAAGTGCAACAACTTTGGACACATGGCCAAAGATTGTAAAATGACAGTTCCTCCAAGAGAATCATAGTGGAATAATAACAGTCATAGACAAGAAACACAAAGAATATGGGTAAGAAAGAAAAATTAGTACAACAATGAAGAATGCACACTCGCTCCACAAGCTCAACACAAGAAATGTGGTTGGTATGTTGACAGTGGTTGTTCAAATCACATGACAGGTGATAAGGATAGGTTTCTAACATTGAAAAAGGAAAGAGATGGATCATTCTCTTTTGGAAACGACAACTCAACGAGAATCACTGGAAAAGGCACAGTCAAGATTGGAAGTAAGGATTCCAAGGTAGAAAATGTTCTACTAGTAGAAGATATGAAACACAATCTTCTGAGTGTAAATAAAATGTGTGACCAAGGTCACAAAATTGTGATTGATTCACAGAAATGTGAGATAAGAAAATCATATCCAGGCAGAGTGGTGGTGACATCTGTGAGAACTCCAAGCAACATATATGTACTAAGTGAAATTGGAAAAGAAAAATGTTGTTTAGGAAAGGAGGGTGATGTTTGGTTATGGAACATACGAATAGGTCACACAAACTTTGATAATCCTCTTAAGGTCACCAGAAAGTAAGAAATCGGAGAAATTCCCCAGATCGTGAAGCCAACAAGTACATTATGCAATCATTTTCAACAAGGAAATCAAACAAAGACCAAGTTCAAATCAAAGGAATACTCCACAAAAAGACCGTTGGAAATTTTGCATATTGATCTAGTTGGACCGACTAGAAAAAAATGTTTGAAATGTGAGTAGTACTTTATGCTATTAGTTGATGATTATACAAGAATGACTGCAGTTTTATTTCTCAAGAAAAAGTCAGAGGCATTTGAGAACTTCAAAATGTACAAGGAGATGGTCGAAAATGAAATAGATTCGAAAATCAAATGTTTGAGATCGGACAATGGAGGAGATTTTACCTCAAAGGAATTTGTGGACTTCTACAGTAAGCATGGGATAAATAGGTAATTATCTGTTTCTAGGACACCACAACAAAATGGGGTCGTCGAAAGGAAGAACGGGACAGTACAGGAAATGTCATGAACTATGTTAATGGATTCCAAGTTGACATACGTTTTTTGGGTACATGAAGTGCATACAGTAGTTCACATTCAAACAGAGGAATGCTCAAAAACAACAATGATAAAACTCTCTACGAGCTATGGAAAGGAAGACCAGTGAATGGGAAAGTTAAAATCTTGTGTTCACAAAGGTATACTTGTTGGGTACTCAAGCACAAGGAAAGCATACAAATGCTTCAATATAAGGCTCAACAAAATTATGGAAAGAATCAATGTGACGTTTGATGAGACAAGTGGATGAAGGCAAGGATTCAAAGGAATAGGTTCACGAATAAGAAATAAAGGAAGAAGAGTAGAAGAAGAGAAAGAACGACAATATCTTCAAGTACCCCCAAAGACACCTAGCATAAAAATACAAAAGAATCATCCATTGGGTCAGATTATCGGAAATAAAGATGCAGGAGTTGAAACTAGAAGAAGAATTTGTTCGCCAAAAAAACTACACCTAGCACTACTATCTAAAATTGAGCCAAGTAGTTTTGAAGAACCCATCAAGGATGAAATTTGGATCAAAGCCATGGATGACGAGTTAGATCATATAGAGAATAATAACACTTGGGAACTTGTTCCAAGTCCAAGGAACAAGAATGTGATTGGTACAAAGTGGGTCTTTAGAAACAAATTGAACGAAGATGGACATGTTACCAGAAATAAAGCAAGATTGGTATGTAAAGGATACACTCAGATTGAAGGTATAGACTTTGAAGAAACGTTCTCCCCAATTTCCATAATGGAAGCAATCAGAATGATCCTAGATTATGCATGCTTCAAGAATATTAAAGTGTATCAAATGGATGTAAAATCATCTTTCCTAAACCGAGATATAGAGGAAGAAGTCTACATTGAGCAACCAGAAGGATTTCAGTTGTCAGAGAACAAAAATTATGTTTGCAAGTTGAAGAATGCCTTGTATGGTATTAAACAATCCCCCAAAGCATGGTATTCCAGACTGGATAGATACTTACAGCAGCAAGGGTTCAGAAAAGGGAATGCAGGAAACAATGTCTACATCAAGGTAAATCAAGATAGTATTTTGTTAATTGAAGTTTATGTTGATGATATTATATTTGGTAGTGATGATGACAGGATGAGCCATAAATTTGCAAAGGATATGCAGAATGAGTTCGAAATGTCATTACTTGGAGAATTGTATTTCTTTTTGGGTCTTCAAATATGTCAAAGCAATCAAGGCATTTTTATCTCTCAAACCAAGTATATCAAAGAAATGCTAAAGAGGTTCGAAATGGAATACGGAAAACCAGTTAGCACTCCCATGCAAACCAGTTGCAAGATAAGTAAAGATGATGATTCAAAAGATACAAATCAAAGGCAGTACAGGTCAATGATTGGAATATTACTTTATGTGACAGCTTATAGACCAGATGTGATGCAGTCAATTGGACAGGTAGAAAGATTTCAAGAAGCACCAAAGGAATCACATGTTTTGGTAGTGAAGAGGATATTTAGATATATCAAGGGAACATAAGATTTTGTATTATGGTATCCAAAAGGAAAGCATCTATCACTTATTTCCTACACATATGCAGATTGGGTAGGTTCCATTGATGATCGAAGAAGTACAAGTGGAGCAGCTTTCTACTTGGGTGAGTGTTTGGTATCTTGGCTAAGCCATAAACAGTCATCAATATCATTGTCTATAGCTAAAGCAGAGTATATTGCAGCAGCATCATGTTGTACAAAGATCCGATGGATGAAACAAACTTTGGCAGCTATACAGGTTGAGTATGATGAACCCATTCTGATATATTGTGATAACACAAGCACCATCGGTATCTCAAAGAATCCAGTGATGCACTCCAAGACAAAGCACATTCCTATCAATTTTCATTTCCTAAGGGAAAATGTTGTAGAGAAGAACATTAGAGTTGAGTATATTAGGACCAAAGAATAGATTGCAGATATCTTTACAAAACCGCTTCTAAGGACGCTTTTGAGTATCTTCGCGAGAAACTAGGAATAGTTTCTACCCCACAATGACTTTTGAATCCTTTTCTTATATGTCATAGATTTACAAGAGGAAGCACCATGAAGAGGACAGTTCAGTTAGGAGGAGCAGCCTCAAAGAGGACAGTTCAGTTAAGAGAAGCAGCCTCAAAGAGGACAGTTCAGTCAAGGGGAGCAGCCCCAGGGAGAGTTCAGTCATGGGGAGTAGCCCCGAAAGGAAGTTACCCTTTTCCCTTGATGTCAAAAAGGGAGATATTACTCAGATGCATGCAGAAAAATCACAGAGGCATGATTCTAGGGTAAGTTATGGTCACAGGGGGAGCATGAGCATTATGATTTCAGTGTTACATCAAAGTGTTTCCATCAATGCCAAAGCGGGAGATTGTTTAGTGATTGGGTTGGTTTTCATTAATGTCAACCCTTGAAGCAAGTCCAGTAGAAAATTTTGGTAGCACCCAAAGTGTGGATAAGGAACCCATGTTTTTCTGAGGAATAATGTAATGAATATCAGTGAATTTGCAAGTAAGACTATTCTAGATGGATAGTACGTATCATTCCATTTCCAGTGATATGTGGTACGTCACGTATTTCCTCACAGTTGAGGAGATATGGCTTAGTGAAGTTGGAGAATCCTCGTAAGTTATCTAGAAGCCCCTAGAAGGACAAAGAAATCAAATTATTCTAGAATCTCATAGAAGAAGTTTACTAGTCAAAGTGGTTGTAACTAGGAGTTAATCATGGGTAAAGTTTTTGCAATAAGAAAATAATTGAAAATAAATTAGTTGCAACAAGAAGTGGTGAGTTTCCTATTTATGGTAAAGTGGTTGCAAATGGGTAAAGTATTGAAAGTGGGTTAGCGCTAAAGAAGGAAGTTGGGTAAAATAGTTATAAGATAACCCCTAAAGGAAGCTACTTGGAGAGTATAAATAAGAGAGAAAGGGTCTCTTATTAGCACCTAATTTGAGCACATTGAATATCTATTTTTTGAAATGTTATGGGCAAGTATCATTGACAAATATATAGCAGTGAGTATGAAGCAATGACAAAGTTGCAGGTTCGAAGGGTCGAGAATGTGGGTGATGAACTAGAGTTTCACTGAAGACATCCACAAGTTGCAGTACTAGAAGGGCGCAAACATTTGCGGGCCATAGTGGGACAAAGCACATATACCCGCAGGTTTATTGAAGACAGAGTGTGGATCTGTTGCCAAAGCTGAAAAGGAAGATTTGATCTATCATCAGTGACAAGTTGCAGAGCTGAGAGGTGGCTACAAGGAGGTGTGGTAGTGTTCAGGTACGAAAAATCAAGCTACAAGATCAAAAAGGTATGTTAGATGATTTGATATTTGGGATAGCTTGAGGTATGGTCATATGAGGGTTAGTAGATTCCTTTGGAATATCATTTTTTGTATGATATATGCTACATAAGGTAGATCTACAGAGGTGTAATGTTGGTATACTTTTTGTTTATCATTGACACACTTTGTTGGGATATATTTGAGGCATTTGCTAGTACATGGTTGAGGTATGGTGTTGTGAGCTTGGGTATTTTCCTAAATATGTTAGTAGTTGTATGGTTCTTGTTGTAGTAAACATTCTGAGGTAGATATGGTGAAGTACATTGTCGGTGCACTTAGTTTGATTTATTGACATATCTTGTAGTGCATTGTGAAAAGCAATTGTTATTGTTTGTGATATATGGTCCAATGGTACATGTTTGAGAGTTTATGGTTGAGACATAGTACAGGTTGAATTTGCATAACAGTGAGGGTTTGATGTATGGTTAATGTAAGGGTTTCTTATATCACATGAGTTCAGTAAGACATATGTATGAACCTAGTACATGTTTGTGTTAGATATACTTGGATATTATATGATTATTATTTCTATCATATCAGCCAGTTTGTGAGCAGATACAGAGTGATCAGAGAGTGATAGAGACTTAGACAGGGACACAGTCGGAGTGATAGAGACATCATTTGTGATACTAGCAGAGATTTATGCTAGTCTGCGAGTTGCAGAAAATAGAGGTGTTGACATCAACAAGTTGCAATAAGGAAAGGTGCAGACATCTGTGTGTTGCAGAATAGACAAATCGTGGATCTACAGAAAAGTTTGAAGAAGAATGGTACAGGTTGAAACAAGCTTTCAGTGATAGTGTTGACTCAGTGACAGTGACATTTTGTCTACATTTAGCATTTATACTTCAGGGTCGTTTGGATGGGGCAAGGACAGGTGGTTGTAGCCACATTTTGGTTGTATCTGGAGAACATAGGGGGTTATATCCTCCTTCTGGTTGTATCCAGAAAATTGGGGAGTTGGAGCTTCCCTCAGGTTGTAGCCTGAGAAATCTAGGGGATCGGAGCCTCCTTCCAGTTGCAGTTAGAGAACAAAGGAAGTTGGTGCTTCCAATGAATGTATTTCTTAAAGAAATATAATAAAAAGCATTATGTGGATTTCTCCCGCATTGGGTTTCCACGTAAAAATATTGGTGTAATGTGTATGTGTATGATTGCTCATTGTTCATGGTTTATTTATTCTGCACTTTTTGAATGATATTGGTAAAATGATCATAAGGATAACAACACTTATATATATTGTGGTTAAAAAGGGATTAAAAAAATTATTATTGATTCACCCCCCCCTCTCAGTAATCCAACATTATTTTCAATTGGGATTTAAAACTAGAAAGACATGATATTTGATTGATGAGATCTTTAGCTTGTATGAGGATATTGGTATAAAAAAAAGGTTAAAAGATTTAATACCTTTGTAGTAAGTAGTGGTAAGACAAGTCCTAAATTCAATAGTCTCCCAGAATACATGACTATAACACCTTAGAGATAAATGCAAGGAATGAAGGATGAAACACTTGTCATGGCCAAGCAATTATCATGTGTAAGGTCAAGCAATTTATCAATGGAGATTGTTAGAAAAAATAGGATCGCAGAGAAATAAAATAAAACAAATGTGGAAATAAAACATAGAAGATACACAATACAATAGAGACACGGATATACGTGGTTGAATCAGTGTGGGCTACATCCACCATAGAAATTGTTAGATCCTTCCTTTATTAGTATCCAACAAATGAAGGGATACAACCTACAACACACCTGATGTAACTTCCTCTTCTTTCTCTCACAGTATACTCTCTCATAATACAATATTCACTCTCATGCACAGCCGCAATACAAAAAAAATCCCTCATACAAAAAAATGGGTTTTCTTTTTGGGAGAAAACCCTAACATAACTTCTACCGTTAGATCTGCGACCTTTTAATGAACAGTCCAAATTGAATATGAAATTACAATATTTTACAAGGAAATTTTCCCAAATATTTCCCCAGAGGCTCCACCCCCATGCCCCTCAACCGGGAGGGTAGAACCCCTCGGACCCCCTTCATTCAGGGGCCAACCCTCGAACCCCCTGCTAAAGGGAGCTAGGTGTACCTGCATATGAATTAGGAATATAATCAGGCTCCACAACCAACAAAGACATGGCTAATGAGTTTGAGAAGTAAGTTTGTTAATTTATTTATTATGGATATCAGGATTTTTTTATTTTTTTTTTTCAGTTTAATGTATTAACATATCAAGTACTTTGCTACAAATTTCATTATAACATTATTTATTTTATTTATCTAGTCACTGTAGAATTGAAGTGAAACCTGCACAGAGAATATAGTTAGCAACAATTCACACAATGCTTGCAAAGTTGAGAGACAGAGAGAAGAGATGGAGAGAAAGAATAAAGAATTGTATTAACCAAATGAGAGATTGGAAAAACTCACATAATATACTCTACATGGCTGAACTAATGCACCATATTAGTGATCTAGAGAGATCTGAACACACACTAACAGACACATGAGTGAATTTCCACCTAGTCCTAGTTAATTGGTCATGTAGTCATCAGTTAACTCACTAATCACAAGTGGAGTGAGGAGAATCTCATTCATGTGCAAATGTGGTGCCTTCCTAGTGATGATCCCAAGGTAAGTGTGCCCTCGCGGTGATGATCCTAAGGTGAGCATGCAACACTTGGTGATAATACCAAGGTTTCCATGCAAGACTCTACTCCACTAGTCTAACTGAATTGTAACTGAGTAATGACTAAAGAGGGTGTGGCACCCTCATCTAGGGGAGAGTATCCTTGACCAAGGGCACCCTCAACATAGTCTAATCAACCTAGGAAAAGAAATACTAGGTGTGTGTGTAATATCTCCAACACCCCCCTTGAACACTACTAGGGAGTAAAGAATAATCGGTCCCACCAAGAAGCCATGTTAGGTACCCATTTTATAATGCATCTAATGAATGAACACATGATAAATAAATAAATAAAAATATTAAATATTAAAAATAAAAACGGGGGGAAAACCTCCCCTCATAGTACAATTCTGAAAAACAAAGACAATTGTTAAATAGTTGTGAACTTCACTCCAATAAGGTCACACAAAAAGTGGAATTTATGCTTATTGAAATTCTTGGTGAAGATTTCAACAATTTGTTCATAGAAAGGATAGTACTACAAGTAGATGATCCCATTATGAATCAACTCTCTGATGTACTGCATGTGGATTTCGATGTGTTTTTTTTCTCTATCACTGCATTGGGTCTCTGAAAATTTTCATTATTCTCTAATTATCGCACTAGATGAAAGTCATATGGTGGAACCGGATACCAGTCGTAGTGAGAAATTTTTGTAGGTAAAGTGCCTAAATGGTAATGTTGATCACTCTTATGTACTCAACCTTTGTTGATGATAAAACAATCGTTGATTACTTTTTACTCAACCAACAAATGGGGTCGAATCCTAAACTAAGAATGTACTTGGAGGTGGAATTTTGATTTATGTTATCGCCAACCCAATCTGAATCTATGCATCCCATGAGATCTAATTTACAACCTGTTGCATTGTGAATCCCATGAATGGTGCTACCCTAAACATATTTGAGGATGCGCTTGGAAACTTTCTAGTGAATCTCATGCAGCTTTTGCATGTACCATGAAACTACACCCACTTCATATGAGATATTTTTACCATACTGAGAGAGGTAAAGAAGGCTCCCCACTAGTTGTTTGTACTTGGTGCAATTCCCACCACCCTCAATCTTGACCCCGAATAACAAGGGTCTGGCTACAAGCTTGCAGTCGGTCATGTTGAATCTAACCAAGAGATCCTTGGCATATTTTGTTGGAGACAACTTGATGTAGGAATTTGTTGATGTTCATATTGGTCACAATCTCAACAACGACCTCATGAGGATAAAAATCCCCCTTCATTCTTATAGAGGTGGTACTCCTCTGTTTTTTTTTTAAAGATATAGCTTGTTGTATATTTGGCTATACTATCAAATAGGAGAGTGCTAAACAGCAAACCCCAAAATCTTGATTGCTTGAAAATAAACTATGAAAATAAAATTTAAATTATAAGAGTAGATTCACGAAGAAAAAATTCCTGAGAGAAGGATCGGGAATATTTTGCAAACTTAAATATAATATTTACACAATAGTATACAAAGATAGGGAAACCATAATATGAAAATAAAAAATTCCTCACGTCCAACACAAGATAATAAAATTTTGTCACATTCATAAGACAAAAATGTATAAGTCCACAATGCAGAGAGTTTTTAAAGAATATGACATTTAAACTAAAAGAGAATATGATAGATACACTTCAAAAATCTCAAACTCAAAAATTCGAAGTCTGAAAAGTCATTAAAGATGCACCCCGAAATAATTCTCTGGGGAGTTCAAAAATAATAGTTTGTTTTACAATAAGACATAAATTAAAAGATTGTATTTGTCCAGATGGACTGGGATGGGGCTCTCGTGGATCTTAAAAGAAAGTAGACCTGGACTGGACCTGGAAGAAGAAAAAGAAGATGATTGGATATTGGTTATGGGTTCTCCAAAAGAATGAAAAGTCACAACTGGATGATTTTTAACGAGAATTATGAAGGATAGGAAATTATGAGTGATCGCTTTACTTACTATGATGGAATCTCTCTCATTGGTTATCTGCATGTTGGTGTGCCTTTTATATTCTCCTTCGTTGGAACTACTTGATCGGTTTCAATTGCTTCTTCTTGATCTGATTTGGTTATTTTAGTTAAGGTTTTCTTTAACCAATTCTCAATGTATTCTCTCATTGGTGCCATGGTTATTTCTTTCCTTACTTTAATATCAAATAATGAATTTTCCAAATCTTTGAAGTCCATCGAAATTTGGTGAAAGGTGTCCTCAATGTATTCATTTTTATTTACATAAATAACCAACCAACTTTCAACTTATGTTTTTGAATACTCGATCAAGTTGTCGAACTTCTCAGTTGATGTGGTCTTTAATGAGTCCAAATTTACTTCAAAATGTTCTTTTGACATAAGTATGGAATTCAATATTAGATGTCAGTCCTCCACATCTCCACTTGATCCAGCTAAATCTAATTCAATTGATTTCAAATATAATTCTCCTCTTTTTACACTTATAGTGTCACACTCATATAGCAAGTCCTTTAAGCTCTTTATTCTCTTTAACCAATAGGATTTAAGTTGTTTTATACGGATTGTCGAAGGCGAATCCTCTTCTTTGCTACAGAACTCATTAACACTTAAACATTTGCAACGAAAGTAGAAATGAACCCTTTGTAAACATTTTGTCATTTTCAAGATCAGCTTGAAGATATTGCCTGAAATTTGTCATTCTTGAACCTAAGGAAGCAAAACTCGTTTCCAGTTCCCATGTATCAAGAATAAGGGACATTCTCTTCTGGAAATTTTCTATGACATACTTCCTAATGTTAGTAAGTAGACTTGATGTTCCCTTTAGTCTAGAGATGGATTTTGGTCTTCCCTCAAGACTTTTCTAAGGTTGTATTATGGCAATTGGACTGGAGAATAGTGGTAGGGGAATTAAATCACTTTCTAATTCTTTAAATCTGTCTTTTAAAATGGCATTCTCATTCTCTATATCACCAATTACCATTTTTAGGGATTCTCCTGTATATTCACGAATTTGTACAATTTTGGAGGGTAAAACTCCATTGAAGTCGAGTACTGAGTTCAATTTTCCTTGAACCTTCTTATTTTTTTCATTAACTTTCTCAATAACCAATTTTCTTGAGTTTTTTTCAAACTTAGCACTGTGTAGGTTCAAAGATTCTTCTTCAAACACGATTGTCTCTTAGGTGGCAATTTTTGTTGCAATTGCTCTGCTCTCCTGCATTCTTTGTTCTTCATATAGAAATTCAATGTCTTCAATATTCACATCAAGCTCCACATCTTCCATAAGGATTTCCTCTTCAAGTACGCCCTCACTTTATCCTTCCTTATTTGTTCCTCTTTTCCTTTTTCTAGTGACTCGGAGTTTGTGTGGTCTTTCTATATTTCCCTTAGGAGGGTTTTGTTCACCTCCATCATCAGAATTATCTATTGACGACTTCCTTTTCTCTTGAACTGTATACTAGGGTCTTCCTTGGGATAGGCCTCTTTTTTTAGAAATATTAGGAGACCATGAACTCCTCTCATTCACGACTCTTCCTTGTTGTCTATGATGATCAGTTGTACTGATGACTGTTTCGGTATCCTCTTTCCTTTTCTCATCACGTAGCATTTGGGGGTTTTGGCTATCACCCTCTTCTTCTCCAAATATGAATGTATTAACAAATAATACATCGTGGCCTATACATTTCATATGTTTCATAAATAATTGACTAGGGTCAAAATACTTGACTTCATTTGCTTGATTTAGATTGAACTGATCAAACTGAACTGCGATTTCATTGATGTGTGTAATGCTTTTTACCATTGTCTCCCCAATTTTCCATGGCAGAGGAATGAACTGTATTCTCCTCTTTTTGTTAAAGAAATGGGCTCAGAATTTATATTGCTTGCATACTTCATCAACAAATATCTTATCTGAAACATAATATGGTAGATATGAGGGCTTTTCACTAGATCAATAAAGCCTAATAACACTAAAATTTTGTATTGCTTCAAAGATTCCTCTCTTATCTAAGAAGGATGTTGTTTCTAGATACAATCTAGATGTGTTTGGTCCATGAATAAGTTTTTTGAAAGAATAAATGAATTCATTATTTATTTCATAGAAGTGGTATGTAGCCTATGTTTCCAAATATCTGGATACCACATCTGAACAAGATAGAGTTTATAATTGGTTTTATTAGACAAAGGAAAGCCCTTGAAGATGTGATAGTAAGTGATGGAGAAAATCAAGTATGAAGACATGTAGAACCTTTTGTTCTTTTGAAGTTTTCCAACTGGAAAGATAATTCGCTAGAGATCTTTTCCCAATCAAATATTGTGTTTTCATGAATTGAAAAGTATAAGATATACATAGTGATTATGGGAACATTAGTTGTAGAATCTTGTCTGGATACTCTAGCGAATAACCACACCATCTCTTGATATGGGTTTTTTAATGAACTCACATGAATGTTCAAGATATCATCTCAAGAAATTCTTGGGTTTTCAAGATAATCTTGTAGAATCTCTAATCCTCCATTTTTTTTTCTTCAAAAATTCCTCGGCTTTGGCACCTTTGAAATTCATCATTGGCTCTGGGAGTCTGATAATCCTCTTGAAAATTTAAGGAGCTAAGGAAATAGGAGATGCCCCTTGCAACTGAATTATTCTCTGATTCTTGTCAAATTTATCAATGCACCATGAAATCAACTCCTTGAAATTGTAGACTTCTAGAATGCAGCCTTCCAGAGAAATTCCTACCGTCAAAATCTTGTTTGAACTCTTCTCTAGAAGTGGTAATGAAGAGTAATATATGTATTCCCTCAACCACTGAAATATTTGGTCTTCTCATCCAAGTAGGTTGATAGTGTCTCTGCATAATTGTTCCTTTCTTATGGTTGTCATACTTAATCAAGGTGACAGATTAATGTACATTTCTTTTCAAAATGTTATTATCAAAACAAACATGTTTACCTTAATATTCTTTGGGGCTATTGACTCAAGGATCATTGATATCAAAATTGATGAGGAATTGTCTCGAGTAGATCTCCATTAATAATGGATTTTAATACTTAACCAGTTTTAGTCATTTTCGGGAGATGTGTATTAAATGTACATCGGGGAATGTGATAAGACAAGACATGGATTACCACAGGGCGATGGATAATCGGGATGGAAGAACAACTGGGTAATGAAATGGTGGGGTAGTGGGATTGCGGGGTCGAGGATGGTATAAGGAGGAGTCATGAAATCATTATGGACCCGCAGTGAGAAAGACTTAAGGAAAAGTGAATTGAGAAAAAGAAACTAAGCGTTGAGAGGTCATGGGGATATAGAAAATAGGGATATAGGGAGTATGGATAAGAGTTGTAACATCTCATAGACATGTGGTAAGCCATAGAGCATTTGGATAAGTATTAATAAGTGGATCAGGACGGCAAGGTCGCAGTTATGGAAGGGACAACCGAGAAGGTGCCCTAGACCTGCGGTGAAACATTTTTGAAGGTGAAAATGGAGGATATGGAAATAAATGGTGTATTTTGGGGGTTGTGGAAGTTGAAAAAGACTAGAAAATGCATTATGAACTTGTGACAAACTCAAAAAAATTCCAAGTATGGGAAAAAAATGAAGAAAATATACAAGAGAGATTGCATAAGTTTTAACACATTTGAGGATCAACAGAAGCATCCTGACTAACTTCAAGACCAAGGAAAAAGTAAAGTGGGCCCATGTCGGTCATAGAAAACCTGTCATGAAAAATGTCTTTGATCGTAGCAATTGTTGAGGTTGAACTACCTATGATCAATAGATCATCTACATATAGCACTAAGATCAACAGAGAGTCGTAATTTCTCAGCATATAAACATTGGGATCTTATTTACATCTAATGAAAGAGTGAGATAGTAAGTACGAGTCCATTTTATCATACAACGCTCTAGGAGTCTGCTAGACACCATAGAGTGACTTTTTCAGTCAGTAAACTAGAGAGGAGTTATGTATGTACCCTTAAGGTTTCTCCATGTAGATCTCTTCTAAGAGATCATCATGAAGAAAATCATTATTCACGTCCATTTGGTGAACTTCCCACTCCCTGGATGTTGTAATGGTGAGGGAAAACCGAATGGAGTCTGTCTTTTCTATTGGAGCAAATGTCTCATCATAATCAACCCCGTGGACTTGTTAAAATCCTTTGGAAACCAATATTGCCTTGTACTTGGTCAAATTTCCATTTGTTTTTGTCTTCATCCTGTAGACCCATTTTCATCTAACAAGCTTATGATTAGATGGAAGTGGAACCAAGTCCCAAGTTTGGTTCCCGATGAAGTAGTTATACTCAGTCATAGTTGCTTCTCATAAGGGATTCCCTTCAACCTCTGCATAGATCTGAGGGTTTGAAGCTAGAACCATGTAGTAATTCATGGGAATTATTGGTTTTGTACTTGTAAGTGCATGTGGTGTCTCATAAAACTGGTATCTAGTCATTCTTTGATCCATTGTATTGCCCACAAGATCGCATGTTGCTTGTAGGGTGGATTGTTCCCATTTGGATATCTAATGTGGATCATCACATGCATGCTCATGATATTTGGAATCTGATTCACAAATTATGTATGAAATCTAATCTGAATGGAAGGATGCATCATCTCATATTTCCGGTACAAGAGGAAGTACAATAGTCTTTGCATGTGTCTTCTGAGGTGCATGCGTGGGACTTTCTTCAAACTAGAAACTCATCTCAATGATGAGCTTGTCCGTTGAAGGATCTATCAGTTTGTATCCATTCACACCTTCAGGATAACCCATAAAGATGCATGATGTGCTTTGAGGATCCAATTCCCTCCTCTTTTCTAAAGTTCTACGGGCCCATGAGTGTAATCCAAAGATTTGGAAGTGGGTGACTTCTAATTTGTTGTCGCTCTAGAATTCAAAAGGTGTCTTGTCTTTCAAAGATTTTTGAGGGGATATGTTTTGTATGTAAGTGGCACAATTGAATGATTCAACGCAAATTTTGGAGGGAAGGGACCTTACATGCATCATGCAACTGGCCATCTCTTTGAGAGATCAGTTATTCCTCTCAACTACCCCTTTCTATTGCGAAGTGTATGGGATTGTATGTTGTAACTGTATACATGCTTCATCACAAATATGTTTTGCATCCTTGTTTAGATATCCCCGCCCTTATATGTGTGGAAGGTCTTGATCATATTTCTAGACTACTTTTCTGCATGCACTTTGAAATCCTTGAGATGCTCAAATACTTCAAATTTTTTCCTAAGAAAATATACCCAAGTGTGCCTTGAGTAATCATCAATAAAATTCAACACATATTTTTCCTTGTTGATGGCAGGATGAGGGAAAGGGCCCATGAGGTCACTGTGAACAAAATCCAAGGGAGAGGAGGCCCTCCAAGCCTTCCCTTTCTCAAATTTATCTTGCAGATGTTTGCCAAGAACACATCCTTGACAAACTCCTTCAGAAAAATGTATGTCCAACAAGACTTTGACCATTCCCTATTTTTTGAGTTGTTGAATGTACCTGAAATTTAAGTGACCAAATTGTTCATGCCAAAGTCTACTATCATCATTGGCATGAGTTAGTATCAATGTGGAATCTGATTTAGCAATTAATTTGGAAATTGTGTACAATCTATATGGGTAATTTACTTCACCAAAAATAATATTGGAGTTGTCTTGCATGTCATATATGGTCACAGAATCTGATGTGAATTCCACCCTTTCCCTTGTTCCTATATGTGTTATTTGGTAAACAGAGAGTAGATTTACAGAGAGTTTCGAAACATGCAAGACATTCTTGAAACTTCCATTTTGGAGATCTACTCTCCCTTGTCCAATGACTTCTACTAGGGAATCATTACCCATGAGAATGGGAGGAACCATGCATGTAGTTAAATATGAAAGGAAATCTTTTTTGGTTTCCATGTGGTGAGATGAATTTATAATCCATGCAACGAGAGAAGAAATAATCGAAACTAAAGCATGTGCATTACCTTGGTTTTATGAATCTTTGTCTCATGGCTTCTTCTTAGTATTCTCGAGAATGCAATCCCCAGTATTATTCTATTAGAGTGTCTACGCCATGAGGTCTATGGTTTTCTTCATGCAAGATTATTCAGGATGGTAGCCACAATTGCAATAATTTCACTTTGATTTTCCTTGTTTTCCCTTTCCTGCTTTTGAGTTGGAAGAGTCATCAGAAGGTTTGAAGATGTCTCCCTTTCTTGGATTTTGATCCTTCTTTCCCTTTCCTTTCTATTTGGATTTCAAGTTGGACTTGTTTCTCTCATGCACAGTAAGTGCATGCGCTTTGGGGCTCTTGATTGATCCCAATTTGATGATCTTTTCTTTCTCATGCGCTAGGGACTCAATGAATATGTCCAATGTGGGCATTGTCCAATCTGCACTCATTGTAATCCTTAATATATGAAATGTGGAGACAAATATGGCACATTCTGGACCCAACTTTGATAGAATATCAAGAATAAAGTGTTTTTCCTATTTTGATTTATCGATCCCACGTCCTTTTAATTGAAGCAGTAAGGATTTGAACATCGTGAAGAATTCCTAGATATTATCAAAATTTCTTGGATATAAAAAATTTAACTAGATCTTGAGCATGTGGACGCGCATCTTGTCCTTTTTTCCAAAGAGACCTTCTAGAGTTGTCCAAACCTTGTTTGGAGTAGTAGAAGATTCAATATGGACTCGTTTCTCTCATGCACAGTAAGTGCATGCGCTTTGGAGCTCTTGATTGATCCTAGTTTGATGATCTTTTCTTGCTCATGTGTTAGGGACTCAATGAATACGTCCAATGTGGGCATTGTCCAATATTCACTTGTTGTAATCCTTAATATATGAAATGTGGAGACAAATATGGCACATTCCTGGCCCAACTTTGATAGAATATCAAGAATAAAGTGTTTTTCTTGTTTTGATTTATCGATCCCATGTCCTTTTAATTGAAGTAGTAAGGTTTTGAATTTCGTGAAGAATTCCTAGATATTATCAAAATTGCTTGGATATAAATAATTTAACTCGATCTTGAGCATGTGGACGCGCATCTTGTCTTTTTTTCTAAAGAGGCCTTCTAGAGTTGTCCAAACATTGTTTGGAGTAGTAGAAGATTCAATATGAAACAATAATGCGGGAGACATGGACATGCAAATGAGACCATAGGCCTCATCCATGCAGTTGAAGTATTTGGATTTCTCAATGGTCATTTTTGTTTCCATGTTTATATGATATAAGCCTCTTCCTTTGAGAAGAAGAAGGATATTTAGCTTCCAATCGAAGTAATTGTATGGCGTAAGAAGGTCTAACGGTGAAAATTCCATTATTTCTAACTGGTTCAATTTTTTGTACATGCAAATGATTGTTTGTGTGCCTTCTTCCTAGCAACCTATGGGATTTAATACCATATAGAATTGGAGTGAAACATGCACAGAGAATCTAGCTAGCAACAATTCACACAAAACTTGCAAAATTGAGAGACAGAGACAAGAGATGGAGATAAATAATAAAGAATTGTATTAACCAAATTAGAGAATGGAAAAATACACATGATATACTCTACATGGATAAACTAATGTGTCATAGTAGTGATCTAGAGATATGTGAACACACAATGACAAACACATGAGTGAATTGCCACCTAGTCCTAGTTAATTAGACATGTTGTCATTGGTTAACTAGATAATCACAAGTGGAGTGAGGACAATCGCATGCATGCATATGTGTGGTTCCTTCCTAGTGATGATCCCAAGGTAAGTATGCCCTCCTAGTGATGATCCCAAGGTGAGCATACAACACTTGGTGATAATACCAAGGTTGTCATGAAATACTATACTCCACTAGTCTAACTAAAGTGCAACTAAGTAATGACTAAAGAGTGTGTGGCACCCTCATTTAGGGGAGAATATCTATGACCAGGGTTGCCCTCAACATAGACTAATCAACCTAGGAAAATAAATACTAGGTGGGTGTGTAATATCTCCAATAGTCACAATGTTTGTATGCAAATACAAGAGCAAATGGTGAATTGTTGAATGAAGAGAGTTTGGATGATGTTAAAAACAACTATGCAAACTCAAGCTCTAGAGTAGCCCCAAGACAATTTTTTGTTGCATTCAAAAATGTATATTGATTTCTTATAGTTATTTTACTCATTTGTAGGTTAATTGATTTCTATTTTATTACTTTTTTTCCTACGGAAATTTTTTTATATTTGATATTTCAATTTAGAAATTAGAATATACCTCAGTATACCTCGTAAGGCCATAAAAGCAATAATACTATTCCTTTACAAAACCAACAACCTCTATATTTAACGTGAATATATGTATACAGTCTTCCTTAGGTCCATAGGGGCAACCCTTTAAATACATATTCAAAAATAATATGTTTTCATATTTGCAACTTCAATCTATAACAAAAAATAAACTACACATCACATAGTTTTTCTCTCCTATCATCTTCTAAATTAATAAAGAGATATTTTGAAAATTGAAATCTAGACCCCTCTTTTGAACTCTTACTTAAATAAGGTCCCCTCCTATAATGAAATAGCTTCTTTAGATAACTAATCATCTTTTGTATTGAATTATCTACAGATGTGGAAAAAAACATATATATATAGATAGATAGATAGAGAGAGAGAGAGAGAGAGAGAGAGAGAAGCTTATCATTTATATAAAGAAGTTATTTCATTATAGGAGGGGACCTTTTATATATGAACACATGGAGTACCTAACTTAAAAGTTATATTCAAAAAGCCAAGTTCAAAAAGACAAAGAAGGAAACATCTTGAAAATGTTCAACTTGATGATACCCTCGATCAGTACATTTGAAATGAATTTACATTGTGCAATATCAAGTAATATTGGGTTACTATGAAAACATTGCAAATCTTGCTCCTATAAGGGAGTACTTGATAGTTATTATGGATATCCCCTATGGTTTAAATATAGAAAATGTTAGTTATGATTATGAGCCTTATACTTCTTCTTATTTTTTAACTGAAATAGAAATATATATTAATATAAAGGGGTTGTGTCAAAGCAAACAACAAAGTCATACATAGATACAAAATTTGGCTCTTGAGCTGAGCATTTTTATACAATAACAAAAACTAAAACTTGATCCTTCTCTAAAAATACATTACATACATTTTGGCAAGTTATTTTCTCAACACACTAACCCAATAGCAGAACTACTCTAAAAAACATTTACTAATGATGGGGTTCATTATCCTGGAATTCCTTCCCTCCAACAGAATGAAGGGAACCTTCTTCAACATCCATAGGAACCAAATCTTATCCCCCAGACTCTTCTTCATTATTTCCTCAATGATAAGAGTTCGATGTACCTTGATTAATTGATGCCACAAAGGGAGATTTTGGATGCTACGAGATTACCAAAGACCAAAGGTACTACCATTCTACCTCCAAAGAATTGATCCTATGCATCTAAGTTGAGAGTAGATTCATGGTGTTTTTTGTATTGAAAACAATGGCGTGTTCCAGGTCCAAAATATTCACAGAGATGTGTCAAAGAGTGCTACTATTCACCTATGTTATTTCTTCATGCCAGTGAAGTATTTTCTTTACTTCAGACCAATCGGAGTTCATACCTGTCCAACATAGAATGTGCACCAAATTAGATCCAGGAACCCTAGACCACATAGACCCATAGCAGAAATCCCCAATCCCAACTTTGAAGAAAATGAATGGGAGGGGATAAACACCACTGTAAATTTACAAAACAAAATTCATAGAAAATTATTTTAGAAACAAACACATAAAAGAGTAACCTGGAGACCAAGAGTGTCCTAGTAAGAACTGAGGGAGAAACCAACATCGAGGGAAGAGAAACTTCCAAATATTCCACCTGAAATCACCGACAAACACCCGCAGGAGTCCAGAACCGAACCAACATACCCCCCAATGGATCACACCATAGACCCTCTACCACACTGAAACCCCAATCACCGAGGATGCCATGACCAAATACTTCCCACATTTGAAACTCGCTTCACACTCTTCACATTAATTTACCTCATCAGGTCCACTATCCTCACGTGCGAACAATATAACCACACGGTTCTTGTTACCTCCACATATTGCATGTCATTTAATGGGCAAGATGTATTGAAGGTTTAAGTATGGGAGGAGCCCCCTAACTCCATTATTAATATAAGTGTCTGGACTCAAAAAGGAGGCTAATTTGGCCCAATAATATGCCTTAGTGTTAAACTCACAGTTGACATGGAAGAGGGAAACTTCTTTAAAACCTAAGAGGGCGTTGAGATCCATATCTATGGGAACAATTTGAGCATTGTTCCCCATATCATACTTATCAATCACGGCTCGTATTACCAACATTGAGTCTCCTAATACCAATAGTTTAGTAAACCCTTCTTCTTTCGTGATGGAAACACCTTTCCACGAGGAAGAAGCCTCAGCAATGTTATTAGAGACAATTCATATTCCCCAAGCATATGAAGCTATTTGATTTCCTCTAGTATCTTGAAGATTCCCCCCCACACTTGTCACCACTATTATGAGCCTTATACTTACCAAGCATCAAATAAAGTGGTTATGAGATTCCTAAATGTCTCAATGTCACCACTTTGGAGATTTGGGTTTTTTCATTCAGAGACACAAGTAGGATTAGTGTTATATGTTGGGTAGGTGTTATATTCTTTGCATGTGTGTGGGGGGGTGCATCATATTTGACGACTACATATGACAATCCCTTCCCCCTTCCCTATTTGTGTCATGTGTGTCGGGAGCTTTCCTAGGGGGGTCCCGAGGGGGGCAGGATTCCCCCCCCCCCCTGGTTACGTGGAGCATCCGGCTCCGGGCTATTGTTGCCCCAAAAACTTTTTTTTTTGGGTGGTTTTTTTTATTTTAGCGTTTTTTTATATTTTTAGTGGTTTTCTAAATTAAGCTCGGATTAAGGGATTAGGGTTTTGCTAGTTGTGGAATACCTAAAATATTGTGTATATATGGTATTGTGAATGGAGAAATTAATACAATGAAGAGTTGGAAGGTGTGGCACCAAGGAAGAATGGTTTTCTCCTGGTTAACGGTTTCTAGGGTAAATCTTTGTGTACTATGTGTATGAACCATTGATTACTTTATGTTTTGCTTAAGAATATGTATGCATTGCTTTACTTCAAAGGTTTAAAACTTACAATATCGGCCTTTAATGGTAAAGCAAATTCAAGAAAGCAATTTTATTGATAAGAGATGTAAAGTGTATTATTTAGTGTTTAAAGCTAGAAATCAATTTCAATTATTTACAGGTTAATTGAATTCTTATTTATTTATGTTGTAGGCACAAACCTAATATTCGTAGCTCCAATAGTGATCCATTTATGACTGATATTGAAAGCATACATCTTGAATGTTGGACAAATGAAGATACTTGTGATCATATTCTTATCGATGAAAAAATTTGGAGCCAAACATAATAAACTATTGACGTATATTGTCATAGTTAGAAAGTTAACATATCAGGAAAAGGATTTGACTGGAGAGATTGTAAACATTTATCAAAAGTCACAAGCAATGATTAAGTATTTCATAAATACATTTTTAGGTGAAGGAGATTTGGTTTTGGATTTGGATTTTTCCTTGAGTTTTTATAAGATTTATCATATAATAGATATCAAAGCATTATTAATTTAAATTTATGTATGTTATTTTACTTTATTATTTTTTCTATTTGGTGATAGGTAAAACATTAGCATGTTGCTTACCGAAAGGAAGAAATTACATCTCCTTTGAAAATTATACACTACAATGAGATTTTATCAAGCAGAGAATTAATGTTATTAAATCTCTTCCAAATGAAATGTAAGAAGTGGGTTTAAAGAAAAATGAGAATTTAGTGCATCACATCTGGCAAAAATGTCAAAGGAACCTCAACCACCATTGAAAGGGTTGTTTGGAAAGTATCACTTTGGACAACTTGCATACATAAAAAACTGAATTGAAGAACAAAATGATGACCAAGAAAAAAGTCAAGTTTTTGAAACTAAAGTTGTACTTGTTGAAAATGATGAATTTGGAATATTAGATGTTATTGATTAGTTTTAAGATGTCCTTGAAGAAAATGTTCAATTTGACATATTATTGATGAGTTATATTTGTAATGTTTTAGACTTTAATATTTTACATTAATAATAAATATATATATATATATATATATATATATATATATATATATATATATATATATATATATATATATATATATATATATATATATATATATATATATATATATATATATTGTTATTTCTCGATGAATCTTTCTAATATGTTCTTTACTATGTATCTAGTTTACTTTTTAGTTTCATTTTTTATATTACTTCCAGAGAAATAACATTAAATATTGACATTTTTATACATAAAATCTATAAATATATGTAATAAAAAGTTTTTCTTTTTCTTTTTCCAATTCTGAACATAAAAGTGTTTTATTACATTGCATTTTAAATTTAAAAACATACATACATATATATATATATTCCAGTTTTGACCATAAAAGTGTTTTATTACATTACATTTTAAATTTAAACACACACACACACATATATATATAGCTTTTAAATGGATGTTTTTTATTAAATTTCTAAAACTAGTGTTATTTAACTACAACCATTAGCTATGCATTGAAATAAAACTAAAATGTGTTAAAAAGTAGTATTTTAAACTGCATTTAAAATGTATGTCATCATAAATTAATGAAAAATATATAATTAGATTAAAATAAGAACTTTGAACTCCTATATCGAGTGTTAGTGGTGCACTCTTTTGACAAACTCAACGCATAACAATCTGATCAACAAGTGATGGAAAACTCCCATGATGGAATGGTGTGTGAGTGAGGGAAGATGGACGCAAACCATTATAACTATGTTGTCCTATCCATAGCTATGTTTACCACCTCACATGAGAATTGAATTATATCTTGATCAAATGATGGAGATGAATGGACAAAGTCTAGAAAATTCCATTCAGATACTTCACAATCTAAAGTGGAAAGCCTGGTATATCTCTTGGAAAGAAATAAAGGTTGGTTGATTTTGTGATTTTCCTATGTTGTCTACGTGTTTTTTATGCATTTCGGGGTTGAGCCTAGATTTCATCAAGCATTTTCAAGTGGGGGGGTGATTACCTTTGATTGGACTTATATATTCTTGGAAGGGCCTAGGAGGGGTCTATAAATCTTTCTTTTTTGCTTATTCTTAGCTTTGTCAATAAACATTTCAAATTATGTTTGAATTTCAAGGTAGGAAGAGGTAGACTCATCATTTGAGTGGGCTTGAAGAACCCATTCCTATTATCCCTTAGTCAATTAATGCCTTTGGAAACCAAATAAAAGGGAATCTCTCCATGGATATGAATGGAAACCATCTTGAAGGGAAGCCAATAGCAGGTAGGACTGGTGCAACTTGAAGAGGTAAACCTCAAGTCCACAAAACACCAATTGAGAAGAGTTAGGATCAGAGGTAAACCCAAGCCAAAAGGGAAGTCGTGGAGGTAGAAAAGTGTTACCATAAAAGGTTGTGAACCTCTATTAAGGATGAAGTTGAGGCAATTGAAAACAGGGTTAGGGAGAAGAGGGGAAATACATCTACTAAGAAGGTGGATGATGACCTACTAAACTGGATTCCAAATAGGAGGTTCTCCATAAGTAGAGACACCAAATATTCTGGGATGGTAGAATTGTACTGGCATAACAAATACTTTATTGCTTAAGTAGTTGAAGTGAAGGGGACTTGATGGAAAGAAATCCTAGATAAGTTGGGCTTTATGGATCGAAAATACAAAATCCTATTAAAAGTAGTATGGGGAATGGAAGTGGTGGTTGAGAAACAAGACTTGGAAGGGAAAATCCATGTAGAAAAATCTCAAGCAGCCACTCAACCAGTCTACATCTATGTAGACTCAAACTTAGAAGGGGAATATTAATAGTGTTAATTCCAAGTCTAAGTTGCTTTTTCTTACACCCTCAATTTATCTCTGAATGGGCATCTCATTTGCCCCACATCATAGAATAGTATGGTCATATGGTAGTCATTGGTATTTGGGCTAGCTCTTATTATTTCTATGTTGCTATATCAAGATATCTTGTTTATATGGTTAGCTCTTATTATTTCTCTATTGTTATATCAGGTTGTACTAGCTGAGATGGTCATATAGAAAGTTTTGATTATCTCGGGATGAACTCTAGTTTGCAAGTTGTGTAATTTTTTTGTATATTATTAATGAATGAATGGCTAAATTACAAAAAAAAATTAAAAAATCAGAACTTTGAATAAATATATGACGTATAACAATTTTAATAACTTTTAAATTATCAAATTTTAGGTTTAAAAAAAAAACATTTAAAATTATTGATTAAAAAATCAAACATTCAAGATTTTTTTGGGGGGAAAACAACACTTGAAAAAAAAATGTTGATATTTTATAACTAAGAATATTCAAAATGTCCACAAACTAGTTCAAAAACGATACTATTGGTAGCACCACCTTTTGAGTTGTCAGTAAAAACAATGATTACATGTGACCTCTAAAAAAATGACAACTTTGGAGTGTTCTTGTCAAGTTGGTAACTATGTTTTCCAACTCCATTACATCAAGCTTTGGTTTGGACACCAACGGATATGAAGCCATCCCCACTTCTTGATCTTTAGTATTATCCAAAGGAATTTTCCCAAAGTCACACCCCCTCATCTTCATAGTGAAATCATTCATAGATTTTGAGGATTTACTTATCTTTCCAAGGATTATAAAAATCTCATTTCCTAAATTTTTAGGAGAAACCCTAATCCCGTAATTATTCTGCACCATATCTCTTTGAAACATCAACGAACTATCAATTTCAATGTGTTTTTCCCCCATTCTCTTCTAGTAAACTTCATAAGACAACCATCCACTAATTGACCATGAAAACAACACATTGCACATTAAAATAGAATCCTAACATAATCCAATGTCTGAATATACTCATATCACCCAATTTCAATATTTATTACCTCAAGTATACCATCCTTCAAATCCTACTCAGCCAATATTTGTGCCATAGTTCTAGTAGGGATTCTTAGGAACCTATTGTCTATGTCAAGGAAGGAACATATAGTATTGCTTATTTCTTTCAATATCTTGACAAACCACAACTCCAAAGGAAGACATGCCAATTTTACCCACTTGGCCTAAGATGAACTAGATTCCCTGCATGGATTGAAGCAAGGAGTCCATTTCTTCAGTGATAACACATACAAACCCTAGAACCATCTCTTAATTAATATATTTTCAACCTCAACCTTCGTATTGAAAATAAATTATAACCACCCTTTGATGATTTAGTGAAATTTTAAAGTATGTCCAAGCATTGGTCCCTGAACCCTTTCAATCAAAAGAACCACAACCTTTTTCAATTAATAATGACCATATAACTTCCCCGTGAGAGTTTTACTTCCCATTTCCAAAACATGCTCCATTAAAATATCCTCTATTAAAACCAACTTAGGTCCTCGATATTAAGACCTAACACATTTCTTCCTTTTTCATTGAGCATGGGTCTTTGTCGATTAAGAAACCCTAATAGAGTAGTCGATGCCAAGTATCTCACCAAGGTCTATTTTTAGCTCAGAAACCTTGAGCCAAGCCCCCAAATCCATAATCTATGTCCAACCTTTGATCTCACCAGAAATCCCTGACCTCCAAGAATCCTTTGTCCTCCTTCATTGGGTCATAAATAAGTTCCCCCTCTATATATTCCCACACTTCCTATTTAGGATATGACGCCGAGAAATTTTTCTCTAGTTCTTTATGATTTAACATAAAGCATGATTGCACATTGTCTTTGATGGCCTTGACAGAACTCAAGTCCAATAACTCCACCAAGAGAGTATTCACAAAATTCAATAGTAGACATGACTCACCTGATGGAATGCATCATTTTTCCCTTTAAAACCATTAACATCCCCTCTCACTTCCTTAGATAATTTAAAGTCTCATCATCCTTCAATATTGAATCTATTAGATATATCAATCCTTGGTGATGACTCATGCTTGGTCGCAATGAGACCTTCACCCCTCCATAAATGGTTATACTCACACTAATAGCAACTTTATCCTTCATGTGGTGATCGTGACCCTCAACATAGTGTTCATCACGTTTCATCAAACTTTGAATGAATATTGCTCCATCCTCTAGGGGGGTCTTCTGAATAGTCCAGAAGCTCTTCCTCCGTCAACATCATCCCAATCATAAGATTTTCCTTGATCTCTAAACTCACTTTCTTTTATTTTTCCCTAAATTATGTGATTTATTTATTTCTTATTGTCAGTTTACAATTTTAACCAAAACTTTATATGTTGATATCCATTATTTTTAGGTATTTTAGGATTTACCCCCTTCATAATATTATTTTGTTAATTTTTGTTTTTTCTGGGCTACACTTCCCAAGGAAAACCCCTGAGTACTTCCTTTCATTGGGAGGATGGTACCTAGGTAAACCCTATCATCTTCAGGGCACAAGGCTAGTCAACAACATGGCTCGAATTCATTACAACAATATACTCATTAAGAGCTCAACATGTCATCTGCAGAAATTATAATTGGGTGGGAAGCATAACAATCATTCCTCCCAACCACCCAAGCTAAACCCAACTTGCATAGATTATTTTATTAATATATTGTAAAATAGCACAAATCATGAGAGGGAAAATCCCAATAGAACAAGGCTCACTACTCTGTGATGAACCCAAAAAAAAAACACTTTGCCAATCTTAACTAATGTTTGGCTTTGTAGAAAATATACCTTTTTTTGAAGCAAAATTGGGCTAAAGGCCTCTAAAGTCTGAAAAAATAATAGTTTTAATAACCATTAAACTTAATAGAAGTAGTGCTTAAATTTGCTAGCATGTGAAACATAAAAAACTAGAACTAGAGCAATATTATTCATAAAAAAAAGGAGATAGAATAGTCCAACAGATCATTCCTAAGCTTAGTTGAAGGGATTTAAAGGGGTTCCAGCCTCCATTCCCTTATCTATAGGCTTCCTTCTTAGAAAACTCTTCCTTTCCATTATCCTCCTTAAACAAGGTGAGAATAACATTAATGAAGGCATCATGTTTTCTTTCCATATGTTCCAACCTTTATAATAAAGGATTAGCTACCTACTTTCTAGTGTTAGAGGCAACCATTTCCTTAACATGCCAATATAAGTCAACTATCTCAACATATTTTGAATATCTGCCACTAGAAGGACTGGATCAAGTATGATTCTGTCAACCTCTTCACCCACCACATAATCTAGGGTTTGAGATCACTTTTGCTTGATGTTGGATTATATAAACTCCACTTATTTATTGGTTCTCTCTTAATGACGAAGTTGGTAACCTCTGTGAATGGCCATAATCTCCACATTCCAAGTTATGGTCTTATGGGGTTTGTTGGTCCTCTTATTTCCCTTATGATCTTTTAGTTTTCTACCCTACCTATTACAACCCTCCTCTCCCCTATTCTCTTATGGATCCACAAATACTAAACAAGGTGGAGAATATTCCATGTTTACCTCAAATGAGAACACCAAACAACTCTAAATTCACTCTCTTCTCTACATGTTTGAGTTGTACCTCCTCCTCTAGTGCACCGCTAAGATAAACCAAGTATGGACTTGCTTCCTTTGTTGGGATCAATCATCATTGAACCTACAAAGTTTTCCTTCCATGGTATGTAGTGATGTGCGACTTTGAATCCCCTTGCTCAATAATAAGTTCCAAACCTACCTCTCTATCACATGGAGGTGCCTTGAGTGTGGTAATGGGATTGTTTCCACCTATGTATGATACAATGATTGCATGTAGTTTCCTCATTATCACCCTAATGGTTGCATGTAGTTTCCTCGTTATCACCCCATCTTAGGGTTGGCTTTCACCCCATTGCTTATACCTTTATTTCTTTGTTTTTAACTCTTCTTTTATCATCTTTGGGGTTAAAATGAAATAGCTTCTTTGTGATTAAATATTCTATTTGATCTTGTTAATATCGATGAGGAGCATTGGTAAGCCTCTTTTGTTCTCATGGATGACATCCATGTTTACACCCCATGGAAGATATCATTAGGAGATAATAAAACATGGTGAACTATGTGTTAATGGTCTTACATAGAATTATAGATACCCCCTAAAAAATTATTAACAATCGTATTATCCCTATTAAAAAAGACCATGTCTTATGTTGAGCAATATGGACCAAACATATACAACATTAGATGTATATGCACAAATATCCAATAATGTATATGATAGTATATGTGTAGGTATACAACATTGGTATGTGTAGAGATATGTCATTGGATGTATAAGTGTAGATATTCAATGGTGTATATATATGCATATATGACCATAAATATTGCAAACATGATGCATGTTTCTTACCATATCTTATCATTTATGTTTCTAATTATGTCAATACACATTTTTTTCGAAATTGGACTCATTTAGACCATCCATATGACATGATTCATCTTCATTGTTCATGTGTTCATCCATGTCCATTGATTCATCTCAATTGTTCATGTGTTCACCCATGTCCATTGTTGATGTCATGTCGGTTAAACATGTTTGACCACATGTATCACCATGCAACAACGTCATGCAAGGACAAGGACAATGAGGGTGTTGTTCAATATCATTTCATCTCTAGTATAGTGTTTAGATGGATTGAAACATAGAATAGAGATAAGTGGGAATTGAAGAATGTTTAGGATAATGTATATATACGTCAATTAGATGATGGAGAGTAGGAAACCGACTATGAATGGCATATTGTGAACTATAATGGTCAAAATAGCATCCAGGTTGTAATACATCCAGGTTGGAATGGTTGAAAACCTTAATATTGTGTAGTAAGAAAAATATGGAGTAGCAGTTTTGCAAATTGTCATTAGGAACTATAACTCTTTGATAGCAATAGTGATAGCCCCAATTTTATAGAATTGAAAAGTGCACAATTTGATTTTTATCTCCATTTGAGAGAAAAATAGTATGTTCGCCATGGAGTCATGTTATTGCTATGGTAGTTGTTGATGTTTCCCCGACAATTATTATTTTAGTCGAGCACATCAACATGGGTCATGGTGAGGGTGATGGATTGTTATGTGTCATTTGTTATGATGCGTTATCCATTGGAGAAGAGGCAAAACAATTGCCTCATAATCACCTCTTCCATTGAACCTACACCTTGAAGTGGTTTTATTTGAGCTTGAATGTTAACTATGCATATCTTAATTTTAGTGACAAATTGCTTGGATGTATCCCTCTTTGTAAATCGTTGTCCTGGTTTCTACCCAGTAACCCTACATACTTCATGGATTTCAATAGAGAGAATTCTAAACGTTATACAATTTAGACTCTCTCTCTCCAAATCATCATCAGAATCCAAATATATAATTTTTGGTCAAATTGCACTTTTACATTGTTGAAATTGCATTTTTTAATGCATAAATAGATTCAGTGTCCTCGAAAACCCTATTGTACCCAGATTATGTAATCTCAACAATTGATATTTGTGATTCTTGCAATACTTCTAAATTTTTAGCCAAATTTTGAGCAAAAATGATCAGAAAAATATGGCCATAAAAATTTCAAATCGTAGCATGTTTAGATTACGCTTTTCAATCGAATATTTATGTAAAAGTTTGGTATCTTTCAAGTTTTATGTGAGTTATTAAAAAAGACAACAATAGCTAATAAATTGGCATGGCACGGTCACAAATGAACCTATTATGGTGGATTATGCAAGTCCAAAAAAAATGACCTTTTCCCTAGCCTTAGGTCCAGGGGTACTACCTTCACTTTCTCCTATTTCGCTTGCTAATACTTCTACACTGTCTCTTCAGTCTACCTTACCTCAGTTGTGTAGTTCACGGATTTCGGCAACTATCCCTGCCCAATCTCCGTCGGAGATGTTAGATACTTTGATGGAGCTTGGTTTTAGAGAATCGGAGGAGGATGAGTCCACCCTCAGTGTGGTACTTAACTCATCAATCCCATACATTTGGGATACAAACGCTTATATTTAAATACCTACCTATATGGGTAAGGCTATCATTGATCCTTCATCAGAATCTGGGGATAATACTTCTTGGGCCCATACCTAAGGGAATGGGAAAGAATTTTCCTGGTCAAGAGGCCTTGGCATTGAACACTCTCTTGTGAAGACTCGAAGCACCCATAAAAAATTGGTGGTATTATCTTCCCGGACAGACGACTCAATCCCTTCCTCCACTAATTATGGGGCTCTTGTGCGGGCTAAGTGATGTTATTATTATCCTTAAATATAAGAGGGATTGGAGGCACCCTCAAAGTTGCCTCAATTCGGAGACTATTGGATCATTCTCGACCTGAAATTATTTTTCTTGGGGAAACTTGGGTTAATGCACAGAAAGCAAGAGATTTCATGCACCTTATGCATCCCTCCTAGTTTTTGTGTGCTGTAAATTCTATGGGTACTTCTGGGGGATTATTAGTCTCTTGGGATCCTAATTTATATGAACAGGTGCCCTATCTTACTATTGGTGGTATTTTGTTAACAGGTAGGTGTTACAAAAATAAGTGGGAGATAGATCTGCTTAATATATATGGCATGTGCACGAACATGGAACTCTTCTGGCGGTCGATGGCAGATAGTGGTTTATTGGCTATTAAAAATTTGATCATTGTCGATGACTTGAATATTATATTTTCCTCGGATGAGGTTTGCGGAGGATCCACTGTGCCTAGATCGACGGATGATTTTTACAGAGATCTATTTCTGTCTAAACATATGATAGACATCAAACCGGCTAAATTGGTCGCTACTTGGCGGAACGAACGTTCTGGAAATGAAGTTGTTGCCAGGATATTGGATAGATGTCTTGTCTCTGAATATTTATTAATTTTTGTTGGCCTATATCGGTCTTGGGTTGAGTTTCCATTTATCTCTGATCATACTCCTGTCCTTTTACAGTTGGAGATTCCTCCCTATGACAAAGCTTATCCATTCAAATTAAATACCCATTGGCTAAATGATCAAGAATATGTGGATTTAGTTCATAAGATTTGGAAGGATCCCGTCTTCTTATCCGAGGGTGGCAGACAAAACAGACTTGTGTGGAAATTAAAAGTTTTAAAGTCACATACAAAACTGTGGTATAAAACAAGTATTGCCAGGAACAAAGAAAAAATGATGACTTTAGAATCTAGTATAAAGGACTCGATTATGCGATTGGTCGGTGATCTTGCGAATCTTGAAGAGGAAAAACTTCTTCGGCAGATGGAACTTGAAAGAAATAATATATTAAGAGGGGTCGAAGATCGAGACTCTGTAGCAGGGCTATATGGTTGGAAAGCGGGGACAATAATACTATATTTTTCCACAATTATGCTAGTCATAGTAGGATCTGAAAGCATGTTTGGGAGATCACATATGGGAATGGAGTTAAAATATCTGAACATGAAGCATTAAAGAAGGAAGTGGTTCATTATCTCCAAAATTTCTACAAGGCCGTGATCACCCCGAATACTATTGAACAAGTCAAGATAATGGATTTGTTTCCCCAGATGTTAAATTCTGATGAATCTTGTACACTGTACAACCCAGGCACAATGGAGGAATTAGAGGTAGTTCTATTTCACTTCAAAAAATATAAGAGTCCAGGGTCGAACGGTTGAGTTTTTTACTTTCTTTTTTTATTTAGTTGGGGAAGACCTCTTCGCGATGGTGGAGAAATCGAAAAGGATAGGCTCAATTGTGGGAAGTATAAATTCAACATTCCTGACACTGATCCCGAAGACAAATAAACCATCCACCTTTGATGATTTCCACCCGATTTCATTGTGCAATCTATGTTACAAAGTGATTTCAAAAATCATTTCCAATTGGATAAAACCGATATTGTTTAGGTCACTCTCTGTTGAATAGTTGGGTTTTTTACAAGGCAAATACAAGATGTTATTGGCACAGCTCATGAGAGTCTACACAACATAAAGAAGAAAAAATTAAAATCTTTTATATTAAAATTGGGCTTAAGAAAGGCATATGACTGCACTGATTGGGAACATTTAAGTCTGACACTATTAAAAGTGGGATTTGGGATCCAGATGACAAATTAGATCATGAGTTGTGTTACATCTTCATCTTATGCAATATTACTCAATGGTGAGGCAACAGATTTCTTCAGAAGCAGCAGGGGATTGCGACAAGGTTGTCCATTATCTCCATTGTTCTTTATCTTGGTTATGGAAGGTCTCAGTATATTACTGAAAAACAGATTTGGTGAAGGCACACTAACAGGTATAAAAGTATCTCAATTGATTAAAATTATTCATTTACTGTTCGTGATGATGTACTAATTATGACAAAGGATAGCTTACAAGAATGGAGGGAAATCGACAAAATTATCAGTTTATTCTGTAAAGCATCTGGACTAATGGTAAATCAATCAAAGACTATTGTTCATTATGAAGGCCTTTCGGATGTTGAACTTGCTCCTTTCAAGAACTTTCTTCCATATAACTTTAGTGATCTCTCTATCAGCTTCAGATATCTGGGATACTATCTAAAGACTGGAGCACATAGGGCAGACAATTGGGAGTGGTTAGTGGTCAAATTAACAAAGAAGATTGGTTTATGGTGCTACAGGTGGCTCACATTGGGTGGTAGACACATTTTAGTAAAAACAGTGTTGGAAGGCAAGCCTGTATACTGGATGTCTATGGAAGTTATCTCGTGTATTGTATTAAGAAAGATCAGAAAACTGATGTTTCACTTTCTCTGGAACGGTCATAAAGATATTCAGCAATATCACCTTTGCAGGTGGGATACTTTATCTAAACCAAAGAAAAATGGTGGTTGGGGGTTCTGAAACCTTGTACATTTTAATACGGCTTTGACAGTTAACACTCTATGGAGGGTTCTGACCCAGGATGAAATTTGGCATAAAGTATTAAGGGATAAATATTTTTCCAAACATTATCGTCAACAATTGGTTCAAGTTGGCAGCACACAAAAAATACTCTACATCTAGAATCTGGACTAGTCTTACGCGATCTGTACATGTTATAACACATTGGCTCAGTTGGTGCCCAGGATCGGACATCTCATTTCTATTGGAAGAGATAGGATCTTAGGCTTAGACAACAGATCCTTTCTCTCGGAAGAGCTTATCACTTTATTAAATCAACAAAGGATCATTGTTTTGGCACAAGCCTCAGTAGCGTGGGATCCCATTACATTGTCAAAGATTTGGTTAAGCAACGAGGATTTGGGATTATCCGGAATTCTAGCTTCCGAATGAGAAATCTATGTTAAAGAGCTTATGGGCATTGGTGTATCGCTCTATGATACAAATGATACTTTGCTTTGGACCAGAGGTGACTCTTTCAGAAACATCATTGTTAAAAATATTTATTCTGCCCTTATTTCTACTCAGGATTATCCGATTTGGCGTGGATGGAAGGTAAATTTATGGAAATGGAACCTTCAACTGAAGATTAAATTATTTATCTGGATGGCAGCTGAAAATAGGATCTTATCCTGGGACGTCCTTCAAAAAAAAGGTTGGGAGGGACCTGGTATATGCTTTCTTTTCAAGCATCGTTCTGAAGATAACAACCACCTTTTCCTTCATTTCACTTTCACTCAAACAGTTTGGGCCAGAATTACACATTTTCTTCAAATTAAAAAAGCTTGGGATGGAACTTCACTAATCGATTGTATAGCCTCCTGAATGAAGGACAAGTATGTTTCAAAAAAGTTGGTTGCACTTACCTGTTGGTTTATTTGGCTTGAGAGAAACAAAGTGATTTTTTAGGAGAAAGATCCCTCGGTTTGGGCAGTGGTATATAAGATTCTCGGATCCCTCAACAGACTTCCTCAATCTCAAAAATTAATCACCATAAGAACTTGTCTGAACACATATTGATGGTTACATTATTGCATGTTTTGATGGGACATCCATAACAGGTGGCTTGATATGTGGAGATGGGGGAGTCATAAAACTTCTAGAGTCGACTGTATATAGATTGTATATCAACTGCGGGCATGGAACAAACACCAAAACCGAGCTTATGGGTGTATGGGCCACTCTCATACTAGCAAAGCATTGGAATATACAAAAGTTACAGTTAATGGGGGACTCAAAGGTTGTTATTGAATGGTTAAATCACAAAGGTAAGTTATAGGCTATCGACATCGAAGGATGGAAGTCAAAACAAAAGAATTGACTACTATATTTCAAGGAATTTGCTTTCATCCTATATTCAGGGAATTCAATAAGGGAGCAGATCACTTATCAAAACAAGCACTCTTGGAACCGAAAGGCAGATTAACTTATTTCACATGGGAAAGAGGGACGATATGTCCTCAAACACATATAAAACTTTTTTAATTCTACTTTGCCTTGAGTTGGTTCAGGTTTTTGAATACTTGGAACAAAGTTTTGTTTGATATATATTGAGGAGATAATTACTTTAATGTTAGTTTTATCTTTATATAGAGTTATTGTAAAAGATCCTTTTTGGATTGTCAGTGTGACAGAATAGTGTCTAATTGGATCCTTTTTGGATATGTGACAGAATAGTGACTAGCTAGATCAACTGAGATCAAGAATGATCAAGAATCCTTACAAATGTAAAAAAAAATTATACACTAATATAATTTTGAGCGAATTTTCTATTGAAAAAAAAACCTAATAAATTGGTGTAAATATGAACTTTCTATCTTAAACCAAAATATTTATTTTATTCTTCACTTTTTCAATTAAATTTTTCATATATTTAAACAAAGTTGTAATTGTTTTAATCATAATTTGCATACAGATCTCAATATGTGTACTTCACTAAATATGTTCTTTATCACTTTGTAAATAAAGAAAATTCTCAAAAATATTTTGTGGAGGAGTGTTTTCTTCATTTATTATGATTCTTTAACAAATTTGTTTCCTTTTAAGTTATTGGGGTTAAAGATCAAACATTTGACAATTACACTTATATAATTTTGACAATTATAATATATAAATAAATAAATAATTTAATTAATTTACAATTAAGTAAGTTTTTTTTTTAATATTATTAAGTTAAAAGTCAAACATTTTATATAAAAAATATATACTTATAACATAAAATAATATTAATATTTAATTATTAAAAATGAAAACCTTAAACAAATTTTAAATTTCATTTCCAATTTCATCTAAACAATTTTTTTAATATAAAAAAATATATCATATATTTTTTAAATTTTAAATTTTAAATTTCATTTCCAATTTCATCTAAACAATCTTTTTAATATAAAAATATATATTATATATTTTTTTATATTATAAATTTCATTAATATTAACATTTAATTATTAAAAATAAAAACCTTAAACAAATTTTAAATTTCATTTCCAATTTCATCTAAACAATTTTTTTAATATAAAAAAATATATCATATGTTTTTTAAATCATAAATTTTAAATTTCATTTCCAATTTCATCTCAAC